>ML816219.1:171909-208775 GCA_009831015.1 Picea engelmannii | reverse complement strand
TTGGGAATTAGCAATAGTCCCAAAGGACTCCTCAAACAGGGTGTCCTCATTGCCAGTTCTAACCATTATAGGTTAGGTAAATTTGACCTTACATATTTTCACTAGTCCTCTCATTCATGAGGAATTATATGTTCAGGGTTTAGATTCTTAATAATACAGTGGTCATAGCTTTCTAAGGATCCTACCAGTCCTTACCAGATTTCCCAAACCATGGAGGGATTCTTCCTTTGGGTACTAATCCTTACCTAACCATCCATCTTAATCGCCAGAGACTCTGCCTACTTTAGCAGGTAGCCATCGTTACATTAAAGCAGAACAACTCAGTTCATGTCCCTTGTCCAGCTCGTGCAGCTTCATAGCATAATTTATTCTACCTCTATCATTCGCACTCAAATATTATCAGTGATAACGATCCGTGCATCCCTACTCCTTATAAGAGTAGTTGCCATTTTAACAGAGGGGTTTTAGAAGTTTCCAATATTATAGTTTCATTCTGTAGTTCTTCTCCTTAAAGCGAAACGCAGATAACAATATCTTCTAACGCGGCTCGTGCCTGAGCCCAAGCAGGCCAAGTGTTGTAACCATGCTCTGATACCACTTTGTAACACACCCACTATCGTAAATTAAAAATTTTGAGTTTAATCTCCCCTTTAACAAGGAACATCTCGAGATGCCTGCATTAGCGAAGTGCCAACCCCTGGTTCAATATTGGGATTCGGGGTTTCTAATGTCAAAATTCATTCACCCCCATAACTCGCGATCCTCCGAATTCCAATGCGCTCCTTACACATTAGCTTCCTAGGCCAAGCCTGTGATTCACTACCTTTACGACCGTGGTCTTACCTTCTTTCGGGGCTACTCCTATCGGAGTTTCAGGATTTCCGATGTCGTAATTCACGAGTCCTCAGAAATCGTGACTCTCCGATCCCCGATATGCCCCTATTGCATTAGCCCTCCAGGCTATACAATAGCCCATGTGACCATTTACCATAGGACCACCGTCGTATAACCTCCCATCGGGATTTCGACATTTGTGATGACGCAAAACACATGTCCACGGGAATTGCGATTTCTCGATTCGCGACGCACCTTTCTGATCACGCTAGCCCCACTGGTTTAGTCCCTGGATCCACATGACCAACTTTGTGACCACTACCTTATCCCCGTTGAGGCTACGGGGTTTCCCATGTCACAAGACCCATGTCCATGGGACCCGCAGTATCCCGATTCCCGATTCTCTCTGGGTGCTTGACACGCGTCCCTCAAATGATGGACAGTCCTGATTGTATCGGAGAATCGCGTATCGTGATTTCCTGATGCACAAATCTCTTGTCTCCGAGAACCTTGATTCTCGATCTCTGACTCTTCGGGATCCCTTGCCATGTGTCCCTGCTGTTTGGACGGTGTTGATCCCATCGGGAAATCGTGGATCGCGATTTCCTGTTGTGAGCGTTCCATGCCCTCGGAAACTCCGAATTTCCGAGGCTTCAAACTCCGATAGCGCCTTGATATCTGACACCTGTCCCTCAGATGGACGACTCAGATCTTATCGGTAAATCACAGATCGTGACTTCCTATTGCAACGGTTCTATAATCCTAAATTCTCCGATGGGAGAAATCTCGACGACTCCCCAGAACGCTGACACGTGTCCGTCTGAGATCAACGGTTAGGATCTGTTCTCGGGATTTCGAGAACCACAAGGCCTCGATTCTCAGACTCGACAAAACCCCGATGACCCTGTTGTCCCGATGAATTTTTCGGGATGTCGACACGTGTCCTTCCGAGATCAATGGCTAGGACTCTTCCTCTGCACACTAGAGTTTAACTCCGGCGCTTCTTCTCGAGATCTGACGGTTGTCGGGACTATGATCTAAGATCCGACGGTTCAGGTCATTTCTCCTGCATGCTCTCCTTCTAGAAGTTATACTCCGTGAAATTCCTCCCGATCCAACGGCTTACGAGATTTCTGCTCCAGATCTGATGGCTCGGATCTCTTCCTCGCATTCCTACCCCTGCGCTTAACCCCTGCGCAGCTTCTCCAGACCCAACGGCTAACGGGTAATTGGACCGAGATCTAACGGTCGATATTCGTTCTTTTGGGTCTTTGGAGTTTTCGCTCCCAATTTCTCGTTGCTCACGATGGTAGAGGACGAAGGGGGCAAGGTAGGTAACGCCTTCGTTACTTTCATCAATCTAATGGTCGTGAATGACTATGGATCCTCCAACGAGATCTCATCCGTCGACTTATTACATCTCATAACACTACTATCTTGGAACCTTAGTAGGATCGTTCCTCCTCGTACAGGGTTAATAAGGCATGTGCATTCGAGTCCTTGTTATGGGTTCTTAGTGAACCTTTCCAAGGAGAAAATCTCTGTGAAGAGATCCCTACCGGGGCATTCCTGGAAGCAGATAAAGGGAGACAGCTTCCCGAGAACGGCTGGGCATGATTAGATTCATTTATCAGCGTAAGTCAAGCACAATTTCCTCGGTGTTAAGCATATATCGTCCCATTCATATCAAGCACTACGCGGACATTCTCACGCTGAAAACATTTACAAATTCATGGTTCTATGAGCTAACCTCTACTCCATATTAACAATTATTGTACAGACAATTCCTTCACAGGAAACATTTACAATTCCACAAGTCCATGAACATATGTGACAACATATAAATTTCAAAATGCAATATGAGAAAAACACTTATCAGAAATACTTAAGCAATGGAAGCGACTGCTGAGAGGGGTGCTCGTTTCCACCCAACCGTAGGCGTAGCGACTCCTACTGGATTTACCACTAGCCACCCCCGAGCTGAGACCACGATTCCCTGAGACCTGCGTCTATCTGTCTGCCAGTGCCCAGGAGAGAAGGTTGCAATCCTCCCTCTCTGTGATCACTCACTCTGCGTAAAAATTGCCAGAGTTCCCCTCGCGTCTGCCCCCTTTCAAATCGTTTCAGCCATACGCCTTATCCTCTCCCGAGGTTGCATGTGGCACGATTTACCTCACACTGATCAGGCCTGACGTCCCTACGGATGGGCGGTTCACCATCCCATCCCTCATCAAGACGTCCACCTACCAGTCTGCGAGCCATTAATTTCAGGGCTAGCGAGTCGCTTTTGGTTCTCCGGGCTAGTGGAGTCCAAATACGGTATTTAATTCTCAGTGGAAGTTAATTCCACCTTTTCAGGTGCCTTCCACTGCCATCGTGGTCTCTTTTCTGCACATCCCCTCCCAGCAGTCCTGTAATATAAATTCATAATGTTATTTACATTTATCGACCTTCTTCATAAGGTCCCTTCACATCATACATTCACATTTTCATCATGCTTTAGCATGGTAATTCCTGTATTAGGATTAATTACAAATTTGGGGGAAACAGGGTGTTACATCACCTGAAAGGGGGAATCCCTGATGAACCTAGGGGGAAATGAGATGAAAAGTGAGATTATGAAATGAATACCCCTATAGGTCAAGTTTCTAGATGGAAGAAGGTTTTAGAATAAGTCTCAAGAGTGGTTTAAGGTTTCCAAGTCCTTGGGTACCTGTTAAAAGTGTGTGTACCTTCCCAAGACATAAGAAAATCCAATTGTATGAGTTATATGTTAGGTGGACTAGTTAATTTTTTTATCCATATTTGTAGAAGTAAACAAAAATATATATCAGAAATAAAATAAATTACTTACTGCAAAAATAACCATCAAAAGAATCAAGTATTTATTGGGCAATGAAGCACTAAGCATACAGACTAATTCCCAATACTTTAGCACAAGCCTTGATGGTGAATAAGGGCTGCAAAATACATTTTTTCAAAGATTTTTCAGAGAAGCCAAATGGACGTAGAAAAAAATTTCTACAGAAAAAAAACTTACCCCAAGGAATTAGTCAAACATTTTCCCAACAATAGCCAACATTAAGTAGATTAACAATAGAAACTTTCTGACTATTTCCAACGGTAAAAGAGTGAGGAATTAAGCATAAAAGGGAGAGTTTGCAGAATCCATAATGGTTGTAACATAATTTTGTAACAACATAAATATATCCATGACCAATCAAAACATCCTAGTGGCTCAAGCAAGCGATTAAGGAAAAAATTTGATTCCACTTTGAACAAATTCAATATCTCGTAAAATCATGTATTTCAATGTAAGCAATTTATTTCTCCAATGCAATAAAACATTAGTTCCTTTTCAAATGGGTTGTGGAGTCTTCTTGTATTATATTAGGACTACTAAATCTCAATGGGTGTAAACCCTTTTACTCCCTTGAGATAGAAACCCTACAAGGTACAGTCTAGGAGGGTGTAAACCCTTTTAATCCTCCTAGAAACCTTTGCAATAGCCCTTTCAACAAACAATATTGATAAAAATGGGTGGAGGTTGTAAATCCGTATACTCCTCCAAGGATTTATCCAATACAAGCATGGAACAAGAAAGAAACCTAAAAAAGTGCATACTTTCCTTACCAATTCCAAGAAATGCCAAGTCAAAACCGTAGTTACCAAGAATTTTTTGTCACCAAAGAAAAGAGAAAGAGCCTCCAAGAGTAGAACACCACTTCCTTCTAGAATAAAATAGATAAACTATATCACAATAGAGAGAGAGAATGAATTCTCCAATGTAGGGCAAAAATTTCAGCCAAGTATCCTTCTCCACAATCGAGAGCTATGTTAAAATGAGATACAAATGATCTCTATTTATACAAAATGTCCTAAAACATGTTTGTCCACAAAAATTAGGGTAAAACAGAATATAAGGGGTCAACATCCTATATCTTTCCCCTTTACAAAAGTAATAGTATTTAATTCCTATTTTGCACAGAAGATAAACCCTCGAAACATGATGTCATCCTTTTGGGAAATGTTTGGAACTTTTGGTTAAGTCATTGAGTTGGAGAAGGGAAATCTATTCCTCCAAAGGAAAATAATATTTGAGAAAATCCTCTCTTCCATGATCCATGGGCCTCTTCATTCAAAATGTTTCAAGTGTCTTTATTCACAACCAAACCCTAACCCTAGGGTGACGTTTTGGCCCTTTCAGCCAATTTGTTTGGAATGTAGGGGATGGAAAATATTATCCAAGGTGTTCTCTACACATTAAAAGGCATGTCATCATCATCCAGAATGTGGGCCCTTGAAATACAACATGTGGGATTCAAGCCCCATGGAATCCCAAGTTAGGCTTGTTCTTCCAAAATTGTCCACCAACTAGGTCCTACAAAGACAATGAATATTACCTCCAATGATATAAAGTAAAATGCATCATGATAATTAAATAAAATAAATAAAATATCCATATAAGCATGTACATCCAAACTGCCTCATCAAAATAAACAAGTTCTCAAAGACCCTATGCAATTTTCCAAGTTTAGAGATGGGAGGGTTGACAAAGAGACCTATTGGGAGAATCGTAGCTCAATTTTAGGAGTGTTTCCCAAGTGTACCCCTCTCTAAGACATGTGGAAAAAGTGACATGGATGGGGGTAAATACTCTTGGGCATGGGTTTCATGACATATAAGGGATTTTAATATCTCATTTATGGGTTCCTTTGTAGAGGATGTGTTGCACCTTCATTTTCAATGCAACCATTTTCCAAGCCCATTTATTGCCTTTTGTTCTTTTCTAAGATGTTTCCAAGTTGAATCTAAGGAGGGGATTCTATATAAGCATGAAAATCAGTGCCCACCTTGAATCTACCTTGGTCACATCCTGCTTCCCCAAGTTGAATTCATGCATGGGGCTTCTACTTAAGAAATAAAAACAATTCCCACACATGCTCTATCTTGGTTGGCATTTTTTATTAATTTTTTTTCATGTGTCCCATTAGATTTAATTTTCCTTAGGTTCCCTGGCTGAGCATATATAAGTTTCATGATCGGGTTTTATATTTTTCTAGATACAAGCCTTTGGGCCTTCAACCCCTTCTTCCCATGAAATGAGGGACAATCCCTTCTTGGGTCGGTACACCTGAAAATCCAAAAATGTAAGGAGACGAGGAGATGAAGTGTGGAAAGTGACAAGTGTGGTTGGGAATGGAATGATGACTCATAAGGAGTACCTCCCAATAGAAACATATCCCTAAGGGTGACCCACTTAATAGGGTGAAATGTTAACCACCAAAGTGAAACATGGAAAAGAGCATAATTTTCAAGAAGGTGTTACATAATTAAGATCAATTTAAAATGAAACAAACTCAAATGCCTCAAATATTGAAATGACACTCAACATAATACCTTAATTGCACCTCATAGAGAAATACCCAATGTCTTTCAGAAGCCAGCTGGTATGGTGGATACCCTCATGATGAACCTGGAACTACGGTGGTGAGGTGGATCTCTATCTGTGCAAGTGGAAACTATTGGTCAAGATGTCTCTCAATACTCCATGTCTACAACCAAAGGGCCTTGATACATCATCTCCTTACTTATCCATAGAATTGGGGATAACATATGGCTCCTACTTGGGGACATGTACTCTTCATAGAATGGATGAGAACTATAACATCTCATGGTGGACCTATGCCTGCACACATTGAAACAAGAAATTTGTAAGTGTATGATGGCTCACTCATCGTTTGTCCTTATAAATAAATACAAAAATTCAAAAATGAAAACTAATCTTTGAAAACAATTTTTTTTCATTTTTCATATATATGATGAAAAGAGGAACATGTAAATCAATAATGCAAGTAGAGAAAAATGAAAATAGAAAATGAAATGCAACTAAACTACCATGAAAAATCAATATGCAAATGAAAGAAATTGGGATGACCTACCTACTTACCTGGGGCCTTAGGGACCTGAAGATTAGGTGATAGGTGATGTCAAGTGAAGTCATACAACCAGTGCAACCATGTATTCATCATTTCATCAAGGTATCTCCCCATGTTATTAATCATGTAATACAACAAGGATAATTTGAGAACATATTCCTAAGCATAGATAGACATATAATCAATCATGAAATGAAATGAGTGGATATGGATGATTGGGAGGGAGGAAATCCTACAGGAAAGAGAAACCATAATCCTAATCATGTTTCCTAAAAGTGTAACCACAAGCTTGATCAATCCATCTATGAAGAGGGATACCATATGTAGACGATGGTTGATCTTCATCCCAATTATCATGATCGATGATTCCTGAAGACTGAGAGGACATGAGATATCCCAAGAATACCTCATGATTTCCCTAAGAAGAAAAATTAGGTAAGTGACAGGCTCATGTCTAGAAAAATGTTTCTTCTTCTCCTGCAAAACCCCGTAAATATCCCCAATATGAGAATACTTTCTCTTTGTAGATTGATCCTTTGATTCCTCTGAGATGGCCACGTCCTAGTGTTCTTATAAAGGAGAGGATGAATGGTTGAAAGTATTCATAGAAAAATTATATACCCCCAAAAGGATTTTCACCAGAACTCCCAAGGGATGACCAAAAATCACCCTAAAAATGTTGTGATAGGTCATCCTCGAATGGACGAAATAAATCTATAATCATATCAACATCAGGCCTCCAAGCATATGAATCATAGGAAAGTGAGGACCATTTTCCTGGATATTCCAACTGAATCCTTTTTGCACAAGATCCACCCCCAATGTCATAAATGGGGTCTCCATAAAAAAAGAGACAAGAAACATCCCATATACGACTCCAAGTTTGTATGAACCTGTCTATATTCTCATCAACCAAATCCAAGGGTTCTTTCATAAAACCATTAATATGATTGAAAATAACCATCTCTTTGGCTTCATGTGCATAGGTTAGGGAGGATTTAACTAGATCTTCAGATTCTTCATCATTGAGGCTATTTGCTTCTTCAACTTGATGTGTAGGAAGAAATCAAGGATGGAAAACCTAACCTACATCAAGCAAGAGAAAAGATAATGATCTCTCAACATGTTCTAATTCATCATAATTCTTCTTTCCTTTTATGGACATGCCCCTCCATCCCCTCTTCATTGCAAGGGGCTTGATCCTTAATACATAGTGCTTTGTTTTCCTTTTTTTAAAAGGACCTATCTCATCCAAAGGTTCCTTTAATACTTCTTCACTTCCAATGTCATGGAATAAAGCATCATCAAGGTCTTCAAAAGGGTCATGACTCATTGTGTTTTCTTCTTGATGGGCAAGAGGAGAAAAGGATTTGATGTCTTCACCAAGTGGAAGGGAAGATATGAGTACTTCATCTTCATCAAATGTCTCTTCTAGTTCTTCAACATGAGAAAATTCATCGAGATATTCTTGGTAACTTTATTCATATATATGTCCTTCAATCACTTCTTCATCTTCAAAGGCTACTTCTTTGGAATATTTTTGAAATAATTCTTTCACACAATTCATCAATTCCACAACAACTTTATTAATGTCCTTTTCCTTTTCCATCTATAAAAGTTCCCTCCTCAAGGCATGACAAGTTTTGGACGAGGTTTCATCCCATGGTCCAAAAATTTCATTGACTGAAAAGACACCTCAATGGAGTCGCCAGATTAGATCAAGGTTCATCAAAGGATGGAAAGGTGGAAAACAAGAAAAGGTGGGTTCTGGGGAAGGTAGAGTCACCAAATAAGCTTCAAGAAGACCTCATCAAGGGTGGAAGGGGAACATCCTTCAAGTTGAGTTGCCAGGAAATATTGGGGTAAAGGATTTGGGATCAAATCTTTCCAAAGTGTCAATAGGGAACGAAAGAGGATTCAAAATCCTCCTGGGAAACAATGCCAAAATGTTATTGTAGAAGTTGTAGGTTGGGAAAATCCCAACCCAAACCAGAATATGGCGACAACTAAGAGAACACCTACCCACTGTCACTTTAGATGGGTATTCTCATCACTTTAGAGGTGAAGTGATCACCTTAATGGGGGAATCCTAGGTGGAACTAGGGAGAAATGAGATGCAAAGTGAGATTATGAAATGAATTCCTCTATAGATCAAGGTGCTATATGGAAGAAGGTTTTAGAATGAGTCTCGGGAGTGGTTTAAGGTTTCCAATTCCTCGCGTACCTGCTAAAAGATTTTGTAACTTCCTAAGACACACGAAAATCAAATTATATGAGTTACATGTTAGGTGGATGAGAAATGTTGGGTGCATGACCACTTGGAGGGAAAGGCATGACGTGGGAGGTGAATGCACATGCAGGAGAGGAAGGCATGTGAGGCATTCATGTAAGAAGACCTAGCTGGGATAGGGTTAGGGTTTCGGTAAGAGAATGTAATGGCTGGAAAGTTGAATATATGTATAAATAGGTGTCTAGGAGGTCTAGGTAAGGGGTGGTGTTGTTGGTAGGTGGTTGGTTTGGGGTTGGTTGAGGCTAGCGGTTTCAGCCACTATTAGTAGTTGTTATTGATTAATGCAACTATAAGTCCAATATAGTTTTGTAAGTTGTTGATACGGGGAGAAGGATGAAGGTAGATCTTGAGGGTTAGATCACAGGTTGAGGAGCCTGATGCGATCTATTCCGCCTCATTGTAATATCTTGACCTATTTTAAGGAAGATTTGTAATGTGCATGACATTATAGGTTGAATCAAATATAATAAAAAGAGTAGAATAGCCAAATCTTTGTGGATGTAGACCAAGAGGGGTGAACCACATAAGACTTGTGTTGTGTGACTAAAGGTTATGTATCTTCTTTGATGTTGATGATTAGATGTTAGATGAATGAATGAATGAATTAGTTAGATCTGATATTTTACTTGCATGAGTAAGAATGACAGTGTAATGAATCTATATGCATGAACTAGTGAATGATAATATATCATTGAGGTCCATTCATTCCCAAGCTGCAAGCACCTAAGTATTGCAACCACCCATAGGACTATCTCGGGTGAGACTATGTAGTGCACCCTGTGTATTGCATTTCCTTACGCTTTACCATGGGGGTGGTAGTTTTGAGAGGGATTTTGTTGGAAGCTTGTTTAAATATGAACCTGTGTCAACTTATGATATTAAAGTAATATTAGAGTAGATAAAGTAGTATCCAACAAATGGTTTTGTTTTTGGTTGGAACAAAAAGGGATTGAGTGAAAGATATTTTCTGAAGAGTCGTGAAGATTTGATGACACAATGTTAAAATAATGAGAATATAAAGGGGGATGTTGAGACCATGGAAACCAACGAAGGCGGAGATCGAGAGCTAGTTGAAAAAAAAGAAGATGGAATTTGTGCAAAAAGATAATAGAAACCTAAAGTTAACACCACGCAAATATCTGGACAAATACATATTCAATGACTTCCATGAAGTATTTTTATGTGATTTCCCACATGTGTTGAAGGAGTGGATATTGAGGTTGAAACACAACCACCCTACAAATCATATCAGATAGCTAGAAAGGAATCCTACTAATATCGCACAGTTACAACAAATTGACAATAAGTTTATGCATGCAGTAGATTTCTGGTTAGACAACATTGTTGTAGGATTTATCATAGAATTTGCAGTAGATACTATGAAGTCTTATAGCACAACAGAGAAAGATTTCCTGAAGGGACCTCAAGGGAGGCATATCAAATCGTTCTAAACTTCCATCAAGATATTATTGTATAATAAAGGTGTAATGACAATGGCCACAGACAACTAAGCTTCCCTGGGTGCATGGGGGAAGGGGGGAGGCACCGAAAAAAGATGGAGAAATGGAGGAAGCGATGGATAAAGGAAAGAAGGAGGATGCCTTAGATCCAATCATGATGGAGGAATACTAGATCAAGAAGATTATGGAAACAACTAGAAGAGCATGCAATGGAGTACCCTACGAGTATAAGATAAATAATAAGAAGAGAGACATAACCATAAGGGAAGGCTTGGTAAGTGATGAAGAAGAGGTAGAGGATCTTCGAGCTATGGAGAAAATTGAGGAAATCCTGCGTGCAACATAAGAAAGGAAGGAAAGAGGTACAAGAGAAGAAACCAGAGGTAGAACTCCTATCCATATCAGTGTCAGTTTCGAACCCATAAACCCATGTGTTACTAATACACCAGAAAGAACACCATCATTTAGACAACCGAATTTCAGTAGAAGAAGCATAGCAGGAAGTACATCTACAGAGGGAACAATGACTGGGGAAGCTAGTTCAGGAAGCATTAGTCAAGGATCTACACCACACATAGGTATTAGTTCAAAATTCAAGATGGTAGGACATGATACCACCATTAGGTTAATAGAATTCAAGGGAGAGGTGTCGGAGGAACCTGAGAAACACTTTTTCATCTATGAAAAGGTCTGGGAAGAAAAATAGGTCACAAATGAGGACACTATACTTGTGCAGTTAACCATCATGCTAAGAGACTATGCACTCAATTGGTACATGATATTAGCTGCAACTAGTCCACCAAGAAAAACCAGAATGATTCTAGATATCAAGAAGTTGTTGATAAATGAATTCCAGAAGCCTAGCTGAAATGATCAATACATGAATGAGATGATAGAGATCAGGAAGAAACCGGGAGAATATGTATGGGAGATAGACTAGAGATTCAAATGATTGAAGGGAAAGTTGAAGTATGTCATGACACATATGCAACATAGGCATATGTTTGTCAATTCATTGCTACCACATTTGAAATACTCTTTAAGAAGGAAGAAGTTTTAGACCTAGGAAGAGGCTCTACAGGCAACCTTGCAACTAGAAGAGAACCAATATAAAAAAAAATATCCAAAAATAGAGGAGCTCAAGGAAGACCTGAAGAATCTAACATTTCAATTAAACCAAAATAGGGGTAAGGAAAAAAGAGAAGTTGTTTGGTGTACCAAATGTAGGACATAAGGACACCATAAGAACGAATGCCAAACATTCGTGCAGTACATGGAAATGGGAATGAAAAACCCTTTACCATCATAAGGACTGTGGTGTGATATTTGTAAGACACAAGGGCATGATATATATGACTTCCCAATGATGCAGGAATACCAAACAGTTCCTAAGATTTCATATTGAAAATTTTGCAAGTTAGTAGTCCATGATGAAAAAGATTGCAGGACAATGGAGTTGATGAGGGAAAGAACATCAGACACCTATAGGGTGCAAGAAAAAGTGATGACAGGGAAATTTGCACCATAGTTTAACCAAGAACCAACCCCATAAAACACCGCACCACAACAATATAACATTGTGCAGCTGCAATACAATACCACACAGCCACAGTATAATCTTTCATAGTATAACCAGGTGCCATAGTACAACGCATCGTGAGGAGATCAAATTGGATATAGAGGTGGAGGACGAGGTAGATGAGGCTTTGGAAGAGGCAGAGGACCCTTGGTATGCCATAAATGTCAACATCAATGACACTATTCAATAGACTTTCCACTTACACCCATGACATGTATGTATTGTCGTGCATCCGATCATGACACGAAAGACTACCCGACACTATTGGGAAAGATCCAGGAAAAGTGAAATCAGAGCAATCAAAATGTTCAATGGATTTTTGTAGAAGCAAGGTATGATGGAAGAAATATCAATATAGTTATGTGCAGAGGATATAATATAGGATATGACGCAGTAAAACAAGATCCAACACAACACCAATGGATAAAGAAGAATGTTGAACCATAGAAGCAGTTTGATCCGCAAAATGAAAAGGAGATATTCAAGCAAGCCAAACAAGAATTATTTAAGTTGAACATTGCATCCACATAAACTGCATAGTATACTCAATATGTACCAACATACGATATTCCTTCATCATTGGATCACACTAATGAAGCACAACATATAGGACAAGTAAGTACCATAAAGGATTTTCTGCAATCCTGTGTTAAACTACTAAATGATCCATCATTTGTTAGAGTATTACAAAATATGGTAGAATGATGTAGCACATAAGTATAGGGAAATCTCAAATAAAAAACATTTAATCATCTTCATACAAGGAGGAGAACACGCAGAGAATTCAGATTAAACACCAACATTGGATATTTCAACATGGGGGATATCATACTAGATTTAGGCTCCTGAGTGAATGTGTTTCCCAACAAGACATGGCAATGTATGGGAGATCCCACATTAGGGTATTCACCCATTCAACTGAAACTAGAAAATCAACATAGGGTTCTGTTGATTCAAAGTTTAAAATGTGTGACAGTAGATCAAGATGGAGTGCGCACTAAAGACGATTTCAAAGTGATAGAAATTGTGGATGGTACAACACCTTATACAACATTGTTTGTCTTGGATTAGGCATTTGATAATCAGGCCATAATCAATCCAAATATGAATAATATGAATTTCAAGTTAGGCGAGTACATAGTCATTGCTCTATTGTATCCATCAGAAGGAGAAAGGTTTGTAGAATCCACTCGTTTATACCTGGAGGAAATTAACCAGTTATATAGAACCACCGTGCTAGAAGAAGATTATGTGAATCCCACTATGAATGGGGTAATCATTTGGAGAAGTATCATGTCATGCACGACAAACTCATATATAGGGTTGTATAATTGGCAGCAGATATTACATGAAGTCTCCACAAGAAGGTGCGCAAGAATAGACCGTGCAGTAAGATGGGTGGGTACAGAGATAAGAGAACCTCCCATCTTTCATGGGGTGAATGATACAGAGGAATTCCTCACAATATATGAAGATAAAGTGTTAGAAAATCATATTCTCTTATCTTTGGACATAGAACTCATGAAAACACCTGGGGGGTGCACAAAGAGAAAATTAAGGACCGGTACCAATGTAATCGGTTATTGCGCATCAAATTTGGCACAGAACAAGGAATAAATCAATTGAAGAGGTATGAAGGATAGGGGACACCAACAGAACACTTGGAGAAGTGCATAACACTATGGAAAATCACACCACCATATGAATGGCCTCATCACTTTCTTCACACACTGGAAGGGATTCTAGCAAATTGGTATATAGACCAGGAACTACGCAGAGGCACTGTAGACTGGACAGTGCTACAACCGAATTTTATAATCACCTTCTCATTTGAACATGAGAACCCAAACATAGATTCAACACTCAAACAAATCAGAGGGGTGATATTTATTAAGGAACCCGAAGTTGAACTTATGATAGAAGATCAACAATAGAACAGACAGACAGTGAAAGAACTAATGTCATGCTATCATGTGCAGGAAGAAGCACCAAATGAAGAGGACCCACACAACATTCAAATAACAAAATTTGAAGGTGAAAGAGGGGTGGAAGGTCCACCTCTGGAATCAAAATTATTTTCTTCATCGATCAAGGTGAAGAAAGTCAACATTGGGACAACTGAGAATCCAAAAATGGCCAACATTGGAGACTATTGGGATGAGAAAACAATATAAAGCATAACAGAGTTACTGCGCAAGTATAGTGAATTGTTCCCAACAACCTTTACAGAGATGAAAGGCATAATTGGAGGGCTAGGAGAGATGAATATACCTCTCAAATATGAGGCTAGATTAGTTATATAATGACCATATACACTGAACCCAATATATAAGAAGAAAGTAAAAGAAGAAATTGGCAAGATGTTGGAGGCTGGAAAAATAGAACCCATAGAGTAATTTGAATGGGCAATCCCTATGGTAGTTCAGGAGAAGAAGAAGGAAGGGATAAGGATATGTTTCGACTTGAGGAAGATGAATGATGCTTTCCTACATGACCCTTTCCCTACACCTTTCACAGATGAGGTATTAGAGAATGTAGGAGGCCAGGAAGCATACTCATTCACATATGGATTCTCAAGCTACAATAAGAGAAAGATATCCCCAGAAGATAGGTACAATACCACTTTTTCCATAGAATGGGGATCCTACCAGTACACAGTCATGCATTTTGGAATGAATAATTCACCAACGATATTCTCAAGAGTAGTCATAGCCGCATTCAAATAATTCATCCACCTATTTTTAGAGGTATATATGGATGATTGGACAATCTACAGTCTGTTAAAAGACCATGTAGAGGTATTAAGGCTAATGTTGGAAAGATGCAAGCAGTGTCAGATATCATTAAATGTCAAGAAGTGCATCTTTGGGACAACTTTTGGGATACTATTGGGCCATATAGTGTGCAAACAGGGCTTTTTAGTAGATCCTGCCAAGATTGCAGTGATTGTTAATCTACCACCACCAAGATCAGTACGTCAGTTGAGAGAAACATTGGGACACACAAGCTACTATAGGAAATTCATAAAAGGGTATGCGCAAATCACTATGACAATGGGGAAATTGTTGAGGAAAGATAGTAAATTCCAATGTAATGAGGAATTTCAGCGGGGATTGGACACTCAAAAAGAGAAAATACTGACAACACCAACACTATTATTCCCAGATTGGGAAAATACATTCCATGTGCATGTAGATGCATCAAAAATAGTAATTGGAGCTATTCTGGAACAACCAGGAGTAGAAGAGTTAGACCAACCCATAGCATTTGCAAGCATAAAATTGTTTGAGTCAGAGAAGAACTACAATACTACAGAAAAGGAAGGCTTAGCAATGGTATATGCACTACAGAATTTCAGACACTAGCTACTTGGGAAACACTTTAAAATGTTCACAGACCATTCTTCCCTAAAATACCTATTCAATAAGCCAATGTTGGGGGGGAGAATTTGTAGATGGTTACTATTATTACAAGAGTTTGACTTTGAATTGATAGTCAAACCAGGGAATTTGAATGCAAGACCGGATCACCTATCAAGGATCACCAATGGATAGTAACATATGAATATAGAGGACAAATTCCCTAATGCACAATTATTTTCAGTCCAAGTAGTCGATGAATATTTTACGAACATCATTTAATACTTGAGTACAAGGACAACACCACAAGAGTTCAAAACTGCACATAAGAAAAATCTAGTAGTCAAAGCTACAGACTATCAATTGATTACAGGACACTTATACAAGATGGGTGCAGACAACTTCTTAAGAAGATGTGTACTAGAACATGAAATACCTAGGATTTTAGCAAAGTCCCATGAGGGAATAGTTGGAGGACATTATGCAAGAAAATGCTAAGCCCTAATATTGGCTCATTAACCCTTAATTGGGGCATATTAGATTAGTAATGTTATTTTATTTATGTTGGCTTTAGGCCATTAGTTGTAATTATACCTCCTAGTCCCCTATATATACCAAGGAGACATTTTCATTTTGAATCATCTTGTACTTGAACATTTAAGGGGAAACCTCCTTTTACTCTCATTGAAAGGTTGCAGCAGGATTCTGGTGCATCAGATACATTTACATGGAAAAATGATTCACTATGGTACAAAGATCGCTTATATTTATGTAATAACTCCCAACTCAAACAAAATGTGCTATTGGAATTGCACACCTCTCCAGTAGGAGGGAACTCGAGATTTTTGAAAACCTACCATAGAGTCAAGAAGGATTTTTTTGGGGATGGCCTTAAAACAGATGTTCAAAGGTTTGTGGCAGAATGTTTGGTTTTCCAACAAAATAAGGTGGAAACAATTAAGACCCCAGATATTTTACAACCATTATCCATCCCAAGTCAGCGTTGGGAGGAGGTTTCCATGGATTTCATCACAGGGTTACCAAAGTCTAAAGGAAAGAGTGTCATCATGGTGATTGTTGATAGACTGACCAAGTATGCACACTTTTGTGCACTCTCTCATCCCTTAAAAGCTAGTACAATTGCCACCACATTCATGGAGACAGTTCAAAAGCTACATGGCAGCCCAAAGATTATTGTAAGTGACAGAGATCCCATCTTCACTGGACATTTTTGGACAGAATTATGTTCTTGTTTGGGTACTCAATTGGCTCATAGCTCTAATACCATATGTTAAGAACCAAACATCAATATAGCATAGAAAAACCTCAGGAAAATTACTCAACGCCTTGAAAAAGAGATAATTTCAGATAATAAGCCCCTCGAAGAGGCTTATTATCTGAAATTATCTATTTTTCAAGGCATTGAGTACTTTTCCTGAGGTTTTTCTATGCTATATTGATGTTTGGTTCTTAACAGAAAAGCTACCATGGAGAAGGTATTTCTACCTAGACTATGGTGGTCGACCATTCACATAGATGAAAAGGATTACTTCCAGAAATGTGATGTATGTCAGAGGATTGGAAAACCCAATAGATGGGATGAGATGCCCCTGAGACCAGAAGTAACCTTGTAAGTATTCGACAAATGGGAAATAGATTTTTTGAGACCAATTAATCCACCAGCAAAGAGGTCAGGAGCAAGGTATATCATTACTATGACAGAGTATTTAACGAGATAGGCAGAATCAAAACCAGTAAAATATTGCAACGTAGAGACAACAACACACTTCCTTTTTGAGAAAGTGATCACTAGAATTGGATGACCAAGGATCTTGATGAGTGACCAAGGCGCTCACTTCATTAATAATATTATCAAGGCCATGGCCAAGGAGTTTTAAGTCTATCATAAAAAGAGTACACCATATCACACTCAAACCAATAGAACAATGCAAGACTTTAACAAGATTCTACAGAGTGAACTGAAAAATATCTGCAATGTGAATAGGGAATATTGGGACTTGAAGATACAAACATTATTATGGGCATATAGGACTACATGCAAAATGTTGACATGGAAGACACCATTTAGCTTGGTGTATGGAAAAGAACCAATGGTGCCATTAGAAGTTTCGGTACCTAGTCTATGCGTAGAAACAATCACTAACATGAAAGAACAAGGAACATTACAAGAATGATCCAGGTGGATATCGATGGCCACCCACCTTTTCCAACTGGCTCAAAACAATTTTCTAGCAATTTTGGTAATTTACTATTTTTAGTAGTTTTTAACTTCCAAGGCCATTTTGAGGGCCTAAATGAAGGTTTTTTGGTATCAAACTTCTTAATGATAGTTGAATTCTCTACTTGAGCCCTGTAAATGAATATCCTCAACGATACATTTCCAATGAGCTATCATGCACCCCAAACGAAGATTGTATGCCAAAGTTATGCCCCTGGGAAGTTGATACACCAAACTACCCAAAACGAGGTCCACAAAACTGTTGGATTTTCATCTTCCGGGGTTAGGGTTTTGGATTTTATTTATGATAAAAAGTCCTTTGGAGCCTCATTGTAAAATCATCTTCTTGCGAATGTGAGTAGCGGACACATCTCTTCTCAAAGATAAGTTTCCACCATTCTAGCGATTCTGGCTAAGCCAGTTGATGGTAATGGAAGAAGATAATATTCTAGCAGGATTTCACTAAGAAGTATAGAAAGCAATTCAAATATTGGCATGACAGACATATTAAAAGGAATATTTTCACAGAAGGAAACCTATTCTTGGTATATGAAATTAAATTTCTTCAGCACCCAGGAAAATTCAGAATGCATTGGTTGGGACCATATGAAGTGAAGATTGTCACAGATGGGGGAGTTGTACAATTGAAATACTTAGGAGGTACAAAAATCAGAGGAATGATCAATGGGAGTCAACTAAAGATGTATAGGGAAATTTGACCTCCTAGTACTTAGGAAGTTACCGCACAATAAAAAATTACGTAAAAAAAAAAATGTTCCATAAAAAGGTAAAAAGAATAAAAATAAAAATAATTTAGTGCACATGGAGGGCCTCGAAAGAATAGGATTGGGCAGACAGGATGGGGTGTTGCAAAAAACGTGAGGTTCAAAAAACATGGTACGCAGAAGAATGATTAACAGATAAAAATATATCGAGCACAAGAAACATAATGAAAAGGGGAAAAAGTGATAAGTATTAGTGCAATACGGCTGTCGTTTCCCCAACACGCTATAAAGTTGGAAAGGGGGGGGGATCGACCCATTGTGATTTTTTCTAAGGAGAAAAATGTTGAGCCAAGAGAAATAATGATAGAGTGTGGAATTACGCTACCACTAGGTGAATTGAGAGCTTATCATTTGAATTTAACCACCATGTCGCCACCGCGGGTTGGAGCACCAAGCAGAACTAGAAGAAGCACCCAGAGTACTACATAGGGACAAAAAGGCAGAACTAGTGAGATACCGACAGTGGTGGATGTGGATGAAATACACACACTGGAATATGAACAAACCAAATTACATGTGGAGGAGGAGAAATAATCCACACAGGAGCTCGGGAAGTTGGTAGAGGATGTCAAGAGGCCATAATCCGATGCGTCCAGAGGAAACAAGCCATAGGAGGTAGAACCGGCCATGGAATCCATGCAGCAGGGCCTAGAGCCAAAACCAGAGAATGAGCTAGAGCAAGAAGGGGGAGTACCATCCCCACAAGGGAAAAGTAAGCTGAGATTCAAAACCAGTATGTAGGGCATGCAACGCACTCAAGAAGAGCTAAGTATAGTAATGTGGAAAATTCCCAATGAAGTAAAAACTGGGGATAACATGGTAGGAGGAGTCGACGGACTTAAATACTCCGGCCATGATGTCTTGGATTCCAATCATTTCCTATATTTGGTAATGTAGAGCTACCTAGAGAGCAGGGGAGAGGGCCCACCAAGCACACCATTATGGGAGCCTACGCAGTGGATCCTTGGCCTATACAACACAGGTATCATGAACCTCTTAGACATACCACACTTCGGGTTAGAGAAATACATAAATGCATATGTTAAATGGTTGCTATAAAGGGTGCATGGAGGCATCCTATGAATGGACAAGCCATTACTGATCAATTTTGACCTCATCGCAGAGATTATAGGGTTACCCACAGATGGGGAGAAGCCGTAGCAATACCTAGAAGACAAGACTCGCAAAAAGGCCATCTCCGATGAGATTAAAGAGAAGTATGGCATAGAGAGGGGGAACAAATGAATCATGATCAATGACATCAATGATCTTGTGCCTAAATTTGCAGCCACATTTCTCGGTTGAAAATTAATGTGCAAGTGTCGAAAAGAAGAAGTGCCTGCAAGAGTAGTAGAAGCAGCAGAGCACAAAGTAGTAGATATCCCAAGCACAATGTCACTAGTACAAGTCCAAACATAGGGTAGCATAGTCCCCACATAGAAAATAGGAAGGAATGGTGCTATCCAACAAAAGAAAACAATAATAGGCATACAGGGGGAAAGAATATCCATTCCAAAGAAGACTAGGACACAAAAGAAGTCACAACATGGTCCTACACATGGTCCACATGCTACAGAGCAGGCACCGAGAGGACCGAAAAGACAGGTGAGTGAAAAGGAAGTGCAGATAGAGGAACAATATGTAACCATGGAAGAATAATTTGAGCAGGACAACAGCATGGGCACACAGGTGCCCGAAGCATATGAACAGCCAGACACCCAAAGAAAAAGAAAAACAGAGCAAGTAAGTGGTGCCAGGAAGAAAGAGAAGGCCCACAAGAAACAAATGGAAACATCACTAACAATAGACAATGTAGAACTGATATCCATGACAATAGAAGATCGATTGTCCAAAGTATGAGAAAATGTGGAAAACCATCGAGCTTCAATTTTGGAATAGGTACAGGAGGTAAAAACTACACTAGAACAGTTGAGGATCAAGGCAGAACAACAACAAAAGGACAAACCAATGTCAGTAAGAGAAGGATCACCTATCAGATAAATAATACAAATCACAGTACAAGGAAGTGATAACTTTATCATAACACCAGATATGTTTTTTTTGGCCCTTGACCAAGTTTTGAGGAACACTTGGTCGTATTTGACAATTTTTGGACTTCGACAACTTATCAAAAATGGAGCGCAACATGAAGCGGAGATTGTGGAAGCTAGACCCCTTTCTTGGGTCCTTTTTGGGTTTTTTGGGATAATGTAATGGGTATGAGATGTCGTCCCATGGGTTTACTCATATTTAGGCCTATTTTGTAAAGTATAAATAAGTAGCTAGGCAATGTAAGAGAAGAAGATAAGCTAAGTGCTAGAAAATGATTTTTGTATATTGTGTGACTGACTTGCAGAGCTGAGTGTAAGTGTTGTGAGTGCTAAGTGCATGGATTGTAAGAAGGATCTGTGCTAGATATACTCGGGGAAGGAGGATCTGGTGAGGTGCACACATATCTCCTGTCCTATGCGGAGTACAAGTTTGAGCTTTGTGTTGTAACCTGATTGACCAAAGCTAATAAAGAAGAAGAAGACTTTGTGGACGTAGCCCCAGGGTGGGGGTGAACCACGGTAACTCTGTGTGTTGTGCTCGGTGCTTCGACCTAATGTGTTGGTCTCTTTCTATGTGTTTTTCTTTTATATGATTATGCTATGTGATTTGCTATGATATACTTAGATAGATCCACTTTGCTTTGTGCTTCTTAGATGTATGGGTGTAGATCTGACATATATGAAAGTGTTGAGTGCTAAACCTATTTTGTTGTTTCTAAGTGCTAACTTAACCTAGATCTAAGTGAATGTTTTGGTGCTCTGTTCCATTTGCGGAGTGCCATGAGGGTTGAATACTGATGAATGATCTATGCTAAAGTGATTTCTAAGAGTTAGAATAATATATCAGTGTCCCAACTAAGGTTGCAGACACCTAAGTCTTGCAACCACCCCTACTTCTACCTCGTGTGAGGCTTCATATGCTTCGCAGGTGTTGTCGAAAGGGCCAGTAGTTAGGGTTTTGCTGGTTCATTGTTGAAGTGTTGAACCCTGGGTCTTCCCTTGTGCCAACAAATGGTTCCGTTGTTGGGACCTGAAACTATGATTGCTAGGAACTAAGGAAGAAGAAACTTTGTGCAAAAGAAATCTCTATGCATAGATTTGTTGCCCTAGTGCTCATATTTTTACTCGACCTATGAATCTTTGTGCCAGGAATAAGGTCAGATCTGAAGAAAGGAAGATTAATTCTGAAGAAAAGAAGCAAGATCTAAATGCTCTGTGCTCTAAGAAAAGTAAAACTGGAAATTTTAGAAAGAAAGAGGCCAGATCTGCAGAAAAGAGGTAAGATTTGTAAGCTCTGTGCTCTAATAAAGGTAAGAATAGTCAAAAGTTCTTATATTTGAAAGCTTTGTGCTATGTAGAAGTAAGATAAGTGAATTTTTTTTATTTCTAGAGCATGGATCTAGGTATGTTTGATAGATTCTGTCCTAGCTTAAAAACTAGGGCATTAATAGATGAAACAAAGTTAGGTATGAATAGATATGATAAGTATAATGATAGATATGTTATACCTATGCATAGAAATAATTTATGGACTAATAAATGGATGTAGGATCATAGAAAAAAAAAATTGCAGGTTAGCTATCACGATTCTAGTGCGCAGTACAGAAGAGGCTGGGGATCATTTAAAAGAAAGCAAGGATTAACCCTATGTTACAGTTGCAGAAAACCAAGCCATTTAGCTAAGGAATTCCCTGGTAGAAGACCTAGTTGTATCTGTTGCAAGGCTATGGACCATGAGGTACTGTATTTCTCTATAATGATTGCTAGAGTTGAAAAGATGAATATGGAGCAAGGTCAAGAGACTAAGATTATAGAAGAAACCTAGCAAGAATCAGAGAAAGTATTAATACAGATGAAAGAAACCCTGGAGGAACATAAAGATGTTCGATTACCAAAGATATTCAAAGAAAAGGAGAAAATCGAAGTAATAATAGGAGACTTCGACATCGACTGTGGTCTAGATGAGGGAAAATAGATGAACATTATGACAGAAAGGTACTTGGGAAACCTTGGGAAGGCCTGCTATGGTTCCTTCACTAGGAAGAATAGGGTTGTTTAAAGGGAAAATGGTAACCCTATGTGGAAGAATTACCAAGTTAGCTATGAGTACCCATGGAGCTTCGACAGAGGAGGAGTTTGAAGTCATTATATTTATTGAGGACCGTGCCCCATTTACATCTTTGTTAGGCAAGATCTGGATTGAAAAAGACTAGATCCAGAGAAAAGAAGAAAAAGAAGCCCTAGAACAGAAGAAGCAATAACTCATGGAATTTATGACTAGAAGGATCACTTACTTGGCGGAGGAACAAGATAACAAATATCAGTTTTTGAACACCAGGGACCTGGATTTAGAAGCTATAAGAGCATTAGAGGAACCACAGAAGACCAAAATACATAATCCATATGAGGAAGGAGTATTACCCTTGGATCTAAAGAAAGAACCTCAGCAGCACGAAGTGACTATGTCAAGAGAAGATAAGACTCATAATGGAAAAAGGATGACCGAGACAAAGCTCACTGGGAATAAGGCCTAGGAAGCTAAGTAATAAGAAATCCAATATCGAAAAGTTACAGAAGGTTCCAGAGGAAACTTCGCAGAACGAAAAACCACAAGAATTTAGCTTCACCGGGATATCAAAACAACAACATACACCACTTCACTGAGGAGAAGTAATATAGTCATTGGAAGCCAATACAACCATTAGTCTGGAAGAAATTATGTCTCGTCACTAGACCGTTAGACTATACCATAACAGACAGAAAATAAGTTAATGCAACCTCATACCCATTGCAAGCAGACCGTTGCTAAGTTTCCCTACTTAGTTCGTCGTGCCACACACCGAGAATACTTTTTGCTAAGTGAGAATTTGAGCTTGAAACATGAGATTACTTCACCCTGTGATCATTGCCTTGTTCCCATACCATTCACTGTAGTCTCTGAATTCATTTTACACCCGAGCTAGTTGACCTAAGCTTGTATGTCGAACAAGCTCAGCGTTGTTAAGAAAGTAGTTGAAGAATTTTTTATTGACTTAATGAATGAGAGAGTCATGTCGGAGTGAGGATTATCTATAGGAGTCCAAGCATCATCAACAAGAGGACCCTAGGCCTCCCCTTCCACTGCTTGCGCTGGTCCATGCCGGTCGACCGATGAGAAACAGACCAAGCACAGGGATGACATCGCAAATGTCAAGCTTATCCCACACATTATACCTACTTACTTACCACCTCTAAGTGATTCCATCAACCGTGATAGTGTACCTCGTGACTTTGAGTGCACTTTGATCATCACGTACCTTCCAAAATGGGTGCACGCAGTTCGTGCCGACCAAGATAAGCTTGCAGCACTGAAATTTAGTGATTTTAACCTTGGATATCGTAAGATTTACATCATGTTACCCCTTCATAAGTACTTAACCAGGACTAAAGGAAAGAATTCTAAGATTGTCCCGTAGTCATGGACCCAGAACCTCACACAGTCCACACTTATTAATGTAATGGAGATAACGCACTTTGGCAGACACCAAGAAGTCAACGCATGCATCAAGTTGTTGTTGTCCTGCTACCACAGAGGATACTTATGGTTGGACTGTTGCATCACTGTATATCCAACCTTTATCAATCGGATCACAGGCCTTAGTATGAAAGGCCCTGAACCACAAGAGTTTTACCCTAGAAATACCTCAAACCAAGAACTAGCACAGAGGATAAAAGAAACTTATGGCAATGTCGAGAAAGGCATGCAAGGCTACAAGGTAGCCTCTATCCAGAGTTGTGTAGTGTTCCTTTCCTGTCAGCTGATCGCAGGAAAGATAGTTCGCAAGAATAGAACAACACAAGTGACTGGATTCATAGTTGACCTCGCAGGAAAGTGTGCCTAGGGACTAAAGATGAACTAGGCATGGTACCTTGTAAACCAACTAGATCTTGATTGCAGATAAGCACAAGACCAAGGGTACGAGTTCCACTTTAGTTTGTTGCTCATACTAATCGCTTTCATCGCCTGGGAGCTACCAGAAGGTGCCAATGTTTTGGAGATCGGACCCTTTGAACCACTGGCCATGAAGTTTTGTACGTTGTGGTACTCCAACGACATGAATAAGAAGTGGCATTCCAATGCCATCTTCCACGTTTATTACAACCAATTGAAGAATGCAATCCATTCTACACCGCACCTCACCCCAAATACACTTCATAGGTTTAGACCTTTGATAAAATTCAGCGTGGACCACCACTTCACCTATATCACATCACGTGTTGATGAGAAAAAATAACATCTTTAGTCATACTACAAGTTGACAGAAGAAGACTTGGAGCAAATTACCAAGGAATGGTCAGCAGACCTCCTTGTTGCAACAGACCTCGCAGAAATTTTCGACGTGGAAAGCCCTGAAGCTATTCCAGATACACCTGGACCAAGAAAGACTAAGAAGTATGAAGAAGATCAAGATATCCATAGCACATCCATGAATACTACTTCGATATAACCTACGCAGGGAGGTGATGGTGAAAAACTATGTGGCACAGAGGTTGAACAAAACAAAGGCGAGGTTACTCCACCTAGAGAGGAGGAGGATCCCACTAAGAAAAGGAGGATTACCCCACCAAATACCTCATCCCAAAAGAAAACTAAGGCCACCCAGACTACTTTTAAGACTACCCTCACACCGAACAACTTCGACTTCTTAATCGCTACGTTGAATGATGCTTCACTAGAGATTGTAGAAAATCAAGAAGCGAAGCAGGAGGAGGTATTCAGTCGAATCAAGGGTGAACTTCAAGAAGTTAAGTAGGCACTCCATTCCAGCTGAGTATTTTATATTGCACCCTTGACAATTGGAACATTAGGAACAAGTGATGAGCCCACCCAATTACACCATCTCACTGAGAAAATCGAAGCTTTCCTTCGACGAGCTCAAGAAGACACATCGCAAGCCACCCAGGCTTTGACACAAGTACAAAGAACACTTGTAGAACAATAGAGTAAGGAAGACCAGGAAAATATTTCCCTACAAGTGAAGTGGGATGAGGAAAAAGAAAATTTACAACAGAGTAAGGACCAGTTGCTAGAAGAGAAACTTGAAGTACAGGAAAGGGTTCACAAAGCACTTCTCTTTGTGACAGTCATAGAAGTAAAGATTGAAGAACATGTCCCATAGCAAGTGGCACAACTATAAGAAGTAATCCAACAACTTCAGCAACACATCGTAGACTTGGAACTTCGTATCGTGCTTGAGTCTCCTCAAGAAATAAGGGATCTAAGGGGGGCAACTACCCGTAGCGTAGTTGGACGATTAAAAATGTTTGCCTTGGAATGCAAGCAGTTGAGTGCTAGAAGTGCCCACACTTATGAGAACCTCACAAAGAATCCAGAGTTGCAGGCATTGGAGGTACAACACCAAGAAGCAAAACAGCTTGTAGATACACTATAGGCACAACTAAAGGCCTTGACCCAGGTCAAAAGAATGAAGAGGTTTGCAGAACAATGCACCACCCAACAACAAGTACACATGTTGCAAATTAAAGTGATGGAATTCTCCCAACAACTTCAACCAATCCAAGAAAATTCATGCCAACTCTTCACTAAAGTTGAAATCCAGGGAACCAAGCTTGAATAGGTTGTCATCACTGCAGAACAATGCCTGGAAGGGCCAATAAACGATGCAGTGATCCAAGAGTTCACTGAGCAAGAGGTTGTCACACTGCAGCAGGTCAAATTAGTTTGATCCAAGCTTGAGGCATTCGAGGTGGGATTGATCAGACCAGAGTGACTTGGGATGAGTCACAGGTGAGTGTTGGGGGCCTGTTGGCCCTTGACCAAGTTTTGAGGAACACTTGGTCATATTTGACCATTTTTGGACTTCGACATCTTGTCAAAGATGGAGCACGACGCAAAGAGGATATCGTGGAATCTTGACCCCTTTCTTGGGTCCTTTTTGGGTTTTGGGGGATAATGTAATGGGTATGGGATGTCGGCCCATGGGTTTACCCATGTTTAGGCCTATTTTGTAAAGTATAAATAAGTAGCTAGGCAATGTAAGAGAAGAAGATAATATAAGTTCTATAAAAGGCTTTGTGTATCTTGTGTGACCAAATTGCAGAGATGAGTGCAAGTGTTGTGAGTGTTGAGTGCAGATATTGTAAGAAGGCTTTGTGCTAGATCTACTCAGGGAACGAGGATTTGGTGAGGTGTGCGTAGATCTCCTGTCCTATATGGAGTACAATTTTGAGCTCTGTGTTGTAACCTGATTGACCAAAGATAATAAATAAGAATAAGACTTTGTGGACGTAGCCCCAGGGTGGGGGTGAACCACGGTAACTCTATGTGTTGTGCTCGGTTCTTTGACCTAATGTGTTAGTCTCTTTCCATGTGTTGTGCTTTGATATGATTATTCTATGTGATTTTCTATGATATACTTAGATAGATCCACTTTTCTTTATGCTTCTTATATGTATCGGTGTAGATCTGACATATATGAAAGTGCTGAGTGCTAAACCTATTTTGTTGTTGATAAGTGCTAACTTAACCTAGATCTAAGTGAATTTTGCGGTGCTATGTGCCATCTACGGAATGCCATGAGGGTTGAATACTGATGAATGATCTATGCTAAAGTGCTTTCTAAGAGTTAGAATCATAGATTTGTGTCCCATCTAAGGTTGCACACACCTGAGTCTTGCAACCACCCCTGCCTCTACCTCGGGTGAGACTTCATCTACCTCGTAGTTGTTTCCGAAAGGGCCGACAGTTAAGGTTTGTTGGTGCATTTTTGAAGCGTTGAACCCTAGGTTTTCCCCTATGCCAATAGTTGTTCTTTGATGAGGAAACGATGAAAAATCCCATGAAGGATATAGAAACTTTAGACTTGGTGATGCCCAAGATACCAACCAAGGCGCTATATAATTTACAAGTTAGCGTCACGTGGGAGATTCAGTCTAGAGAAAGGTCTGATGAGACAAATATACAAATAGTGGAGGAAGAAAATATGGCACTGAAGGAAGCCATCATCCAGGAAGGGAAGAGGAAAGAGATAGTGCAACAAAAAGTGGACCAGATGGAGACCCAGATAGACACAGTCTTTCAAGCTATCTCAGATGACACAGTATCTGAGGAAACATCTTCGGAGGAGAAGATAACAAAGATAACACAAACTCTACAACAATATAAGGAGAATATCAAGGAATTAGAGGAGCACGTGGTATCTACGAATCCCCTAGCAATCTGAGTGCAAAGAGAGTAAGATGTGATAGCCGCTGGAGAAAACATCACACAGAATATACAAAGGGTGGTAGAACTATTGGAGAAGAGCGGCTAGCTATGGACCCAACTATTAGAAGATGGGAACCTATAATAACTGCAAGGAAAGGAAGATAAATTTCACGAAGCAATGGCAGATGTCATGCAGTGATAGAGGACAATGTCCATGTCAGAGAATATTAAGATAGTCACAGAAATGAAGAACCTTCAAGAAGAAGAAAGAGTGGTACAGGCATAAAAAATTGCACAACAGTCTTAGTTGGAACCCCTACAGGAAAAGGAAGAACATTTGGTCGTGGAACTTGACGAGGCAAAAGCATGCCTCAAGTTGATAGGTTTGGAGGGGGGTGATATCTTAAGACTGCCATGACAACAAAGAGTAGCTAGGCTTAAGATTAGTGCCAACGGATAGTAGATATGTATGAATCACTGGCACAAGTAGTGGAAAACACAGGGGTTAGATAGTGAATTTGGAGAATTTATGATGTTAGTGTTGGGTGCATGTTGGGCACAAGACAATTTGGAGGGAAAGGAACAACATGGGAGGTGAATGCATGTTCATAAATATCAATATGTGTAAAAAAAATGCACATGCAACAGAGGCAAGCATGAGAGGAACGCATGCAAGAATACCTAGCCAGGATAGGGTTAGGGTTTTGGTAAGAGAATGTAATGGCTGTAAAACCAAATATATGTATAAATAGGTACCTAGGAGGTCTAGGTAAGGGGTGGTTTTGTTGGTATGTGGTTGGTTTGGGGTTGGTTGAAGGCTAGTGTTAGGACCCTATAATGTACCTTTTTGTTCATACTTTTTTCTATCATTACATCCTTTTCCCACTCATATTTATGCCTACATTATCACCTTAACCTATTTTTCCAAAGGTATATAACGTTTCTTCTCTTTGTTATATGTTTAATTTGTTTTACATGTAATTTTACATTACTCTCATACTTTGCCATTGATCAAAAATATATAGTTGCTGAAACAGTTTGAACTATAGATTATACATTGTTCTTGCTTGCAGACCCGTTGCTAAAATAGTCAGACATCATGCAAATCCCGTTGCTGAAACAGTCTGTGATTTGCGATGCTGAAACATCATTTAACACAGTAGTAACAAGAAGGATCTATTACACTGGCTGCAACAGTCATACCTTAAGCTAGCACCAACCATCATTCCTGCTTGAGACCACGTTGCTGAAACAATCAAACAGGATGCAAATCCCATCGCTGAAACAGTCTGTGATTTGTGCTGCTGAAACAATATACAAAAAGCAGTAACAAGATAAATAAATAAGATGTTACACTGGCCGCAATAGCTACACCTCAAGCCAACACCATTCCAACTACTGTAACAACATTTTTCTATGGGAGATCAAAATATCCTATTCCAGCATAGAAGATTAGATCAGACTAAGAATAGGATTTGTATGTACACATGTAATTTTATGATCAATTGTATTAAGAGGATTCTCCTCTTTAAATAGAGAGAAATCAACATTAGAGGGGAGGACGAGAGGCTTCGCTAGAAAGGAATCAGAGAGAAGGAGCATGTTCACTCTGGATATTGTAACTTGACACATTTAACAGATGAATAAAAAACCATTCTGAGCATTTCTTCTTAGTTTCTTTCATTTCTGGGGAATCTTGTGAGAAGGAAAGGGCCCACCTTCCTCGCAATATTCACCCATTAGTTTATGTAGTATGTTAGTATTTTTTTTATTCATAGCTTGTTAAAACTATGTTTTGTTGAAACTCTGTTTCCACTAATTGTTACATTGTTTTCATACAATTCATTCCTAGGTAATTGTTAATAATTTTGATTGGTAATTCCGAGTTTATGAAAATGTGATAATTAGAGACAGGTGCTGAAGATTCCTGCTTTGGGGAATAGGGTTCTGTTCTCTACTATAGGATAGTTAGTCATCGATAATTGTTAATCATTCTGATTGGTGATTTTGTTTGATGAGTTTATGAAATTGTGATAGTCAGAGACAGGTGCTGAAGATTCCTACTTTGGGGAATAGGGTCCTGTTCTCTATTACAGAATAGTTAATCATCTTTGCAGTGTGTTGAAAAGTTCCTTTTTCCTAGGTTGCTATTTCTTAATGTAATCCAGGATTCTTATGATAATTATTTCCTTTTGAATCTTAAAACTCTGCAATAGATAGATTTATTTTATTATAATTCAAGGTAGAACCTCAGTCTGTTCAAGCAAGGTGTGATTAGTGTACTTTTACTACAATTCTAGATTTCTTTTGAGATTGAGCATATACAGTGTGTGATTTCCTTTGAAATAAATAGACTTCCCTGGATTGACAATTTATGTAACACTTGATTGTTTAATTAATAATCAATTATAGTGAACAACATTTTGGCGCCATTGCTGGGGAAGTCAATTATAGATTTCAAAAGCATTTACATTTTTCTTTCAGATGCGCAGATTGCATGAGAGGACACAGACCCCCCAAGGAAATTGACCCTATAGATGGCAGGGGCAGAGGAAGAGGAGGAAGAAAGACCTTCATCGACCAGATTATATCAAAATCCAAATCTGTTGTTCCTCAACGACCAAGCTCTCGAAAACCAAATACTCCACCTTCCTTTCAAGCGAACTTTGAAATGAGGAAAGAGATTTAGAGCCCTGAGACAGTTGAGAAACTAGCAAAAAACATTGAGGATTGAGCAAGTGCAGCAGGGGAACAAACAAAAGAAACCATGGATGAGTATAATGAAGAACTGCACCATGAAGAACAGGCAGGTCTTGAAGCAGAGGTAAACAATGAAAACTCTTTTTCTACCTTAGTATTTCCTATTGGTGATCTCCCTATAGGAGTAGCTCCCATGAAGAATATCCCACTTTCAGCCTTACCTAACTTTCATGGTTTATCTTTTGAAGATCCTGATGAATTCCTTTTCGAGTTTGACATATTATGCAGAAGTTATGATTACATTTCCAATGCTCAAAAATTAAACCTATTCCTAGCAACATTAAAGGGAAATGCATTAAGATGGTTCATGAGTCTTGGAGGTCATGTAATCACAACATGGGATCAGATGAAACAAAAATTTCTACACAAATATCAAGACTATTGCCAAACAAGAGAAAAAAGAGAGGAACTATTCAAGATGATATAGAAAGAGGATGAAAATTTGGAGGACTTTGTGGAAAGGCTACAGTATAATCTACAAAGATCCAGTCACCCCAATGTAAGTAAAGATATTCTTAAAACAATATTATTAAAAGGAGTAAGGGATGACTGTCTAGATATGTTGAATATGCTTGGTAAAGGGGGCATATCTAAAGAATCATATGATGAAATTGTTAACCTATGTAAAATATGTTCAAGAGGAGCTGCAAGGAATAGATCAAACAATAGGGATACCACATTTTCAAGAGTTCAAAAATCAGCCAGTGGAGGAGCAACAAGAGCCAAAATAGGTAATTTACTTGAGGGTTTTAAAATTCAAATGTTAAGTTCTTTTTCTTCACAAATTGATACCTTGCAGATTCAAAAGAAACAAGCCGAAGCAAAAGTAGCTATGTCCATCTTTTGTTCCAAATGTAGAGATAAGAACCCATGAAGGGACTGCCCATTGGACAAAAAACCAATTTGCACCATTTGTGATAAGGATCATGAAACTCAACAATGCCCTTCTTTACCACGAATCAAAGCAACATTACAACCAACTGATGAAGAAGTTGAAGTTGTATATCTGTTGACACAAAGAAGGCAATGGAAACCATGGGGACAAGGTATGAATCCTAATATGCCATTTACATATTCTAATCGTTGGAATAACTATCCTTCTTTTAATCAAGCAAATTACCCTCCCTTTAATCAAATGCAATACCCACCCCTCAATCAAATGAATTACCCACCCATGCAACAAACAAACCCTCCCTTTGTAGACCCAACAATGTCGACTCCTTGGCCTCCACAACAACAACCTTACCTTAACCAATGGAATCCAAATTGGAGAGGTCAACAACCCCCGTTCCCAAATCAATTGCCTCAGTTTCAATCACAATTTCAGCAACCACTCTCTTTACCATCAAGTACTCCACCGAACAATAAAATGATGAGGCCCCAACTACCTGTACAACCTAACCTTAACCCCAATAATAAGGCTGTGCAGTGCATTGATATTCAAAACTAGCCAATACTTTCTCTTTGCCCTACACAATGCAATGATATTCATTTACGATTTGGGAAAATAGTATAACCTATCATTGATGATGTTACCTCTTCTGATTCCGATAAAGAAGAAATAAAAAAGAATGATGTACCTGAAGAGGTACAATTGTCCCCCAACACTATTTCTGAAACAACAAAACCACCATTCCCTGAGCGTTTAGCTTTGACTAAAATGCCTGAGCCACCTGCTTTCAATCTTCTAGGGGAATTACAAAATCTTTATGTCAAAATTCCACTATTACAAGCACTAAGAGACGTACCAATTTATGCCAGAACTATGCGAGACATTTGTGTTAAGAAACTCGGTAGGAAAACTAAAGATCCCCTCACAGTTCATGTCATGGGTGATTTGTCTGCACTAATGTCGGGTAAAGCTCCTCTAGTTAAATATGGTGATCCCGGCCATCCTACCGTCACAGTGCAAATTGGAAAAACAATAATTCCTTGAGTTCTGGTAGACTTAGGTGCTGCTATCAATATTATGACTCTTGAAACTTCACAACTGTTACAACTAAAGAATGAAATCAGAGATACCCCAACCATTCTAGAATTAGCTGACCGTTCTAGAATCAAACCGGAAGGAGTCATTGAAGACCTAATCATCTCAGTTGAATCCTAGAATTATCCAGCTAACTTTGTGGTATTACAACCTAAAAGAAAGTTGGGTGGTCACCCTCTAATTTTGGGCAGGCCTTGGCTAGTCACAACAGATGCCTTTATCAGCTGTAGATCTGGTTCAATGACAATTTCCAATGGATATGAGACTAAACAGCTTACCCTCTACCCTCAAACTACACCCTTGATTAATAATGACAATTCCTTATGGGTGGACTTTGATGATCAAACTACTCAACCTATCTTGACTATTGGACAAGCCTTAAGCCTTAAAGATGCCACTGAGAATGAAGTAATTAATATTTTTATTTGTGAACCTTCCTCTGTGACTCCAGAAACACATAACCAACTAGTTGCACTTTCGGAGTTAGATACCCAGGAAAACCTTAACTTTGAAAACCCACCTCAAACATTAGCCACCATCTCTTCTAAAAGTATACCAGTAGAAATTTAACCTAGAAAAACACTAAACATAAACCCCAACCTGACAGTTGCTGAAACACAACAATTAATGAAGTTACTTCTTGAACATAAGGAAGAATTCGCAAGGGACTATACAGATATGAAGGGAATCTCTCCTGAATTATGTACTCATCGTATCTATATCAAGGAATATTGTCGACCGATATGCCAATCTCAACGATGAATGAACCCTAATTTAAGAGAAATTCTTAAGGAGGAACTTCAAAAATTGCTTAATGTAGGGTTTATATATCCTATATTGGACAGCGAATGGGTTTCCCCATTGGTAATAGTTTCTAAGAAAAATGGAAAATGGAGAGTATGTGTAGACTATAAAGCCTTAAATAAAGCCACTCAAAAAGCTCACTTTCCATTACCATTCATTGATCAGGTGTTAGATAGTTTGTTAGGGAAGAAATTCTTCTCCTTCTTAGATGGTTTTAGTGGGTATAATCAGATCAAAATTGCACCCCAAGACCAAGATAAGACCACTTTTACCAGCCCATGGGGAACTTTTGATTATAGATTCCTCCCATTTGGACTATGTAATGCACCAAGAACCTTTCAAAGAGCAGTTATAGGAATCTTTTCTGATATGATTAATGACTCTATGGAAATTTTTATGGATGATTTTACCCCTTATGGTGTCTCTTTTGAGGAAGCACTACAAAACCTTGAGAAAGTACTTAAACGATGTATACAAGCCCACCTCTCCTTAATCACAAAAAAATGACATATGATGATGAGTGAAGAAGTAGTACTTGGACATTTTATTTCATCTCAAGGAATTCAAGTGGATCCATCCAAGATACAAGTCATTAAATACCTTCCTATTCCCAAAACCCAAACAGATGTGAGAAGTTTCCTAGGACATGTTGGATACTACAGAATATTTATCAATTTTTTTTCCAAAATAGCTTCTCCTTTGTTTGTGCTACTTATGAAAAATGTTGAATTCAAGTGGACTAATCTTTGCCAGGAAGCATTTGATACACTCAAACATCAGTTATCTACAACTCCTATTCTAAGAGGACCTGATTGGATACTTCCCTTTCATATATCCTTTGATGCTTCAGATACTGCAATAGGAGTTGTCTTGGGACAAGAAGAAAATCATTTCCCTTATGCTATTTACTTCATTAGCAAGAATATGACTCCTACTGAACTTAACTATACAGTTACCGAAAAGGAATTTGTAGAAGTTATCTATGCTATTAATAAATTTCGACATTACATCACTGGCTACTCTACTTTTGTCCATATTGATCACTCAGTTATCAAATATTTAATGAACAAACCTGTCACAAATGCTCGAGTCACCAGATGGTTACTATTATTACAAGAATTTGATATTACAATTGTAGATAGACCATGAAAAGAAAATGTAGTTGTTGATTTCCTTTCTTGGTTAACACCTGATGATAATACTCCAGTAGATGATTCCTTTCCTAATGAATATTTATTTTCAGTATCTTCTCACTCACCATGGTATGTAGACATCGCTAACTACTTGGTTTGCAGGGAAGTTACCACCACACCTATCCCACTGAGAGAAAAGAAGAATCATTCAACAAAGTGCTCGGTATAGCTGGATAAGTGGGTGTCTTTTCCACACAGGACTTGATCAAGAAATCTGAAGATGCATTAGAGAAGATGAGGTTTATGATTTACTAAAAGCTTGTCATGATGGCCCTTGTGGAGGGCATTTTTCTAATAAGAGAACAACACATAAAATTCTCAGGATGGGTTATTATTGGCCCTCACTTTTTAAAGATGCAAAGAAATATGTTCGGGCCTGTGATTGTTGTCAAAGAATGGTTCAACCTAATCATAGAGATAAAATGCCATTAAATCCCCAAGTAGTACTCGAACCATTTGAAAGATGGGCCTTAGACTTTGTAGGACCCATTAACCCTCTATCCAATCAAAAAGTTTATATAGTGGTATGCACAGATTATATGAAAAAATGGGTGGAGGCTAAAGAACTCCATAAAGCTACAGAAGAAGCAGTTCTAGATTTTATAATTGAAGATATCTTTATCAGATCTTGAGTGCCGAGAGAATTATGTTGAAATAATGTAACTGTGAAGAGAATTCTTATTATTATTTTGTTATTGGATTAAATCCCCATTGTGGATTAATCATGTCATTATTATTATTGGATTAAATACCCATTGCGGATTAATCATGTCATTATCATTATTATTGTTATTGGATTAATCCCCATTGAGTATTAATCATGTATGTAATTGTATAACGACCAAATCCCCTTTTGCGGATTGGTCATCGAACAATTACAAAGTGCAGAATAAGAAGTCGGCCCCAGCAGTTATAATGGAAGACCCAGACTTAATTAAAGGTGGGTTTACTCACCCAAAGTGAGAGGTCGGCCCTGCCAGATTGTGACCTTTCACACGTGCCAGGTTGATATAAATAAGAGGCTAGTGCCTCACTTCTAAGACACACTCACTTGCTCATTATCTTATGAGGCAAGCTGCAATTAGAAGTTGGAGAGAGGAGAAAAAGAGTGGTGCATCTCTTGGGAGGACTATTTGTATTGGTTTGAGTTATCTCTTGAACATTGTATAAGTTATTTATGATAAGGACGTTTTTGCTGGGTTTTCTTCCCCTAGAGGGTTTCCCAGGATAAATGTTGTGTCTCTTGTGAATGTGTATTTCTCAGTGATCTTGTTCTTATGATGCTCTTATCTATTGAAATTCAAAGAACTATAATAATGGCATAAACATTAACATGGTATCAGAGCCAACCTGAAGGAAGCACAATTTGCAAGAGGGAAAATGTCATTGTTACCGTACCCAAAAATTAGGGTTTTGCAAAAGTGACTATTTTCAGCTCCCTAACCTCCTAGAAAGATGCACCCTCCCCCAAGGATCATTTTGGCACTTAGAGCACACCTTTTCATTGGATAGATCTCCCGGAAAGTGAAACCCTAGTTACACAAAGTACTAGAAAACCAGAGTACCAGAAGTACTAGAAGTACCAGAAGTACTAGAAAACCAGAAGCACCAGTCCATAAATCCATAGATCAGATTTGAAGGGGTAAAATTTGGATTTTCGAAATTCTGACTGCACCAACTAACTCGCCTCAGCCTAGCGCATCTATCCCCTAGATTAGAATTTCAAAATTTGAAGTTTGAAAAATTAGGGTTTCCTCATAAAACCCTAAGTTGCAGTTGTAGTTGTAGTCTCAGAACCAGTTGCAGTTGCAGTCTTAGAACCAGTTGCAGTTGTCGTAGAACCAGTTGCAATAACTCTTGAAGTTTTTGGTAATGATTACCGCTGCTACCAGATGGAGCCACTACCTGCAAATGATATCCAAGGTATGTACTCACATATGGTTAATGGTTAAACCCTAAAGAGTATTTGCAAGAGAAGGGATATTTTGCCATAGATACAGAAGGATATCAAGATCCAACACATTCAGAGGAATGATGCAACCCAAGTGTGATTATTCTAATATGCATCTATTTGTTATGAAATTATCTTGATCAGTGTTGCATGTTGACGCTATGATCAAATCATTAGAAGGATTAAAAGTTGATCATAGAGCTTATCCTCCAACCTAACTTTTTGTCAAGATAGCATATTGTCTTAGTACAATAGACAGGTTGAAGAAAGTACTCATCACTTGAGTGAAGGAGACTTGGAAGAAAAGCAAGCAATCACTCTTGAGGACAAGGCTCCAGGTTTGATTAATCAAGATTCAAAGGTACACATGACAAGCTAATGACTTTAGTTGAGATAGAAATCGTCGTAAAGTATTATACTTGATAACA
>ML816219.1:146097-170482 GCA_009831015.1 Picea engelmannii | reverse complement strand
AAGTTCCCAGAGCTGCAGAACCTGTAAGGGAAGTCATAGCTTCCCCTGATGAGGAGACTCTTGAAGATCATGATATCACAGAAGTTCAAGAACCTCCTCAAATGACCTTCTCCCATAAAAGAAAGCATGCTTGGGCAAGAGAGATTATTCAAGATGGAGAGAAGTATGGTGTTCCAGAAGGAACCACAAGATAGGTGAAGAGACCAAAGCCATTCTCCAATTACACGGCTTTGATGTGAAATATACTTGATGAGGAACCCACATGTTTTGAAGAGGCCATCTAGAAGAAGGAATAGGCAGATTCCATGACAGAGGAATACCAATCCATAATAAAGAATGATGTATGGGAAATTGTTCCTAGACCAAAAAGTAGGGATGTGGTATCATCAAAATGGCTCTTCAAGATAAAACATGCTGCTCATGGAAGTATTGAGAAATATAAAGCAAGATTTGTCGCTTGTGGCTTTTCCCAGAAGGAAGGAATCGACTATGAAGAGACATTCGCTCCTGTGGCCAGATACACTTCGATCAGAACCATTATAGCTCTTGCTGCCAAGATGAAATGGAAGCTGCACCAGATGGATGTGAAGAAAACTTTTCTGAATGGTATTATTGAAGAGGAAGTGTATATAGAGCAACCCCAAGGATTTGAGGTTGAAGACAGGAAGTCTCATGCTTGTCGATTGAAGAAAGCCTTGTACGGATTGAGGAAAGCTCCTAGAGCTTGGTATGGATGTATAGACAGTTTCTTGACAAGCTTGAGCTTTACCAAGAGTAAAGCAGATTCAAATCTCTACTCAAAGATCATGGAGAATGAACCAGTAATACTATTACTGTATGTGGATGACTTATTCTTAACTAGAGAAGAAAATCTCATCGTTGAATGTAAACAGAGACTTGCGGCTGAATTTGAAATGAAAGACCTTGGCCTAATGCATTACTTCTTAGGTCTTGAGGTATGGCAGAGTTCGAAAAGAATCTTCCTTAACCAGGGGAAGTACACGGTCGAAATCTTAAAGAGATTTGACATGCTAGAATGCAAGTCCATGAATACACCCATGGAAGCGAAGCTGAAGCTGTTGGTCGATACTTTGTTGGATTTGATAGATGCCACTCTGTACAGACAGATTATTGGATCGTTGATGTACTTGACGAACACTAGACCAGACATCTGTTTTGCAGTGAACACCTTGAGTCAGTTTCTAGTAGAGCCCAGACGTGTTCATTTAGTGGCTGCATAACATGTGATGAGGTACCTTAAGGGTACAATGGATTATGGTCTCAGCTATGATGGAGATCATGACTTCACGCTAAGTGGATATACTGATGCAGATTGGGCAGGAAGCGTTGTTGATAGAAAAAGCAATTTCGGATGTTGTTTCAGTTTGGGATCAGCTATGATCTCATGGAAGAGTAGGAATCAATCTAGTATTGCTCTCATCATAGTGGAAGCAAAGTACATTGTCTCATGTTCTTCTAGCTGCGAAGCTATATGTCTTCGAAAGTTGCTGACAGGCCTATTTGATTTGGATATGAGAGCTGTTAGCACTTGGTAAATTTCCTAGAGGTCGAAAAAGAAGAAATCTACAAAGGTAACCTTAACCAACCGCTTTTAAAGATGGGATCTAGGCCTACCAGCTTTAGAGAGGGATCTCTCTATATGATTTAGCTTTGTTTTTAGTTTAAATTTTAGGCTAGGTAGAGGTACAGGGTTGTTTTGTTGTAAAAGGGGTTTATAGATTGGTTGAGACTTTTTACACATCCAGTGGGCTATGGGGTCTGTATCTAATAAAATATGATATGCAACCAGAAATGCTGAAGAAATACTTCACAAGGCGAGATAACACACTCACTGGATCTTTAATAATCGAAATGATGGTCAGAAGAAAAGACAAGGAAAATAACTCCAACTAACAAGCAGTTAAGAATTTCTTAATTGAAGATATTTAGAAGATAAACATTAAAATCTTTAGAATCGGAAACAGGGTATCAAAGATAAATCCTACAACATAACGCTATTCATAAAGATTAGTTATCGAAAAACAAGATGATTACAGAGCAAGAAAACATTTAACTGAGAAAATCACATCACCAGTGAACATGCGCAGGAATCCTGTAAAGTGACTCTTCTTTATTAATGGCAGATCTCTTAAAAAATAGTACAGTTTGATAGCAACAGGGTGTGCGAATCGACAACCCTCAATACATTGAACAATGAAATATTTATAAGTCAAAATAAAAACGTTCCTGTCATAACTGATCAAGACGTGCTTATTATATTTTTAGCATAACTAACTTCACTAATCAAAACTGCTTTGATGACTCAATACAACTGTTTGTTGAACTCCTGGGGTAGGTCGTTGGTGAGGTGCCTTCGCAACCTCTTCTAACTAGACAGGTGACTGGATCGTGACAGCTCATCTGCTAATCTAGCAAATCGCACAGCTCCTCCCATCTGATATGACCTGGCACTGTGACCTTAAGCAACCTGCGATATACTTCATCCATGCTTGTATATTTATCAAATGTAGGCTTGATGATGAATATGTGTTTAATATCATGTTGAATACTAATATCCAACTACAGGGCTTCCATTAATTCTCTTCCTGAGATGCTTCCCTGTATACCTGCAAACTTAGAATTGTCCTTAGATACTTCATTCAACCTTTTCTTGTAATCAGGGAGTGCCATTAATTTGTCATTAATGACCTTCAGACCAGGCAGGCCCTTCTTTTGAAGGGAATCTATCTTTTTGAAAAACTTATGCACTCCTTGATCCATGAATTGACTCTTTTCCTCGAGCTGAAGCATGAGACCTCTTTTGGTTAGAACCCGTTTCACCTCCAATATAGTTTTTGTCCTGTCCTCAATCTTTAATTCTTCAAGTTCCTCCCTGGTCTTGGAATTCAGGAACCTTATGATTTCATTTGCTTGTGTTGGCATGTCTCCCAGCTCAATTATGATTTTCTCTATGGCCAATTTGCTCCTCTCGAGCAACTCATTTTTCTCAAACGTGATCTGAACCATTGGCCAGATTTCGTTCATGGACTTGGAAATATCAGTCCACACAAGCTCTTTGACCTCAGCCAAGGTCTTCCCTACCATTGTCTGCTTGTGGAGTTGCTGTAACTCCTTCTTAATTTGCTCATTCACTTGTTTCTCCTTGGCTAGACTTATCTGGAAAGAAGTCTTTATCTCTTGTATATTTTCCACTTCTTTCTTGAGTCTACTGATTTCAGACTCTTGCAAATTCATTCTCTCCATAGACCTGGCCAGGTCTGTGGTTCCTTCTGGTAGTTGCATTGTTGTTGTAGATGGAATAATTGTCACTGTTGTTGTGCTCAATCCTGCAATTGGGATGGCACTTAATGGGATTCCTTCCATTGTCTTTGTCTGCTCTTTCTCCTTTAGCAGTCTCTCCATCTCAGCCTCCATCTCCTTCAGCTGAGCATTCTGCTCCATGAGTAATTTTAACATCTCATCCTTTTCAGCTATCTCCTTTGTCTGTGGGTCCTCTGTTGGAGGCAGCTTTAGCTGCTTCCTTAATGATGCGATGTCAGCATTTTTCTTTTTGATCATTTCTTTGGCAGCCTTGACGTTTGCGGGGTCGTAGCTGATCTTGAGGACCAGCTCCTCCAACGTCTTGATTTTGTTGTCTTTCGTGAAAGACGACATTTTCTCCAGCTTCAGTTGGGTCTGAGCATTGCTCAAAGCTACCCGAAATTTTGATGCAGACGTTGTAGCATGGGCCAAAGTGTGGAAAACCATATCCCCGGTTTGCTTATGCAGATCAATCTGGTCTGCTGGATGCACGTCTTTGACCTAGAACTCAACGGCAACCCTTTTGTAATCTGATATAACCTTGGGATCCGACACTTGTGCTTGGAGGTAAGCCATATGCATCCTACCTTTTTCTGTATCAAATGCCGAAAGAAGTCTATGCTAGGTTGTGGAAGACTGCTTCTGGAATTGGGCGTAAGTGCTGCTGGTGAGTGTCTGGTTCTTTTTCTTGATCAAGTCATATTTCTCAAAAATGCCCAACTTGGGCCCAGTCTTGCTTGGCGGGGTATCTAAGGGAGAATCTGTAGTTTTTAGTACTGGATTTATTCCCTTATGTTGACTCGATCCAAAAGGTAGAGTGATTGGCTTGACCATTGTGGTAGTCACTGTGGTGGTAGCAACTTCCTGTTCTATTGTTGTGCCAGGCACTGAAACTGTCTTCGGCTTTTTGGAGTGAATGTGAAATTCCTCTGATGACACCTCTGTTACCTGAGGAGATGACTCATGTCGGGGTATTTTCTCTTTGTTAACCTGAGGTGTGGTAGTGGGGAGCGCACTTGTAGAGGGTGTCTGGAGTTCCACCTCAGTCTGTTGTTCTTCATCAATCAAAGTATCGGGCTCCCATTCTGTCTGATTCGCAAATTTCTCTATCTCTGTCTTGGGCTCATGTGCATACGGAATGTTCTTGTTGTTCACCCTCATTTCAGAGATGATCCCATGTGGATCGTAGCGCCAGGAGAAACTCTTGAAGAATTTCATTTCCTTCAATATTATATCCGCCTCCTCGCCGACACCTCTACTATTGCAGATAAAGGAACCTATTTGTCCTTTAATCCTCAACTGTTGTTTCGTCTTTAGTGAAACAACGTGAATATCATCAGAATTCATAATCTTCCTAATATATTCTAATGAAAAAAATCTTACCAGTACATATCTCGGCAGCTTGTAAGGCGCCAACTCGCACCCAAAAACTCTGATTTCGGTAAAATTTTGGTAAAGGTACCAGTCGTCGGTCTTTGCATTGTTCGAGAGCTGCATAATTCTCTGGACTTCTTCATTTATTCGTGGCTCAGGCCTGCCACTCAGAATGCTAACCACCGGATGGTAAAATTGATCGATAAAATCTTTGAAGTCGTACTCGGCCAAGTTACGCCTCAGAAGAGAATTCCATGCTGTGACAGGTTGGGGCTTTCCGTCAGCGTCCATCTTCTGCATGGAGAAATTGAGCCTGTCGGCTTGGAAATAGACGAACATGTAGGCCAAAATGGATGAATACCTGAACATGCCCTCCGTGGTGAAATTCACCAATTTATCATGGATGTTATTGGCCAAGAAGGTGCTGTAGTCGAATTGTGTGGTCGGTTGTTCATCATTTGAGAAAATGGACAGAAAACCCATGATGGGCTCGTCTACCCATTGATAATAATAGTAACCAAGCAAGGCACACAGGGAAGAGATAATTTGATTTCCTTGGGTGGAAAAAATGGAAGAAGGGTACGGGGGGTTGGTTGACGGGAGTGGAGAGGAAGTGGGGAGGAAAAGCTCGAAGATATGAGCTCTCTGAGGGAATGTCATTTTATGGTATAGTTCAGTGAGGATTTCTAGATTGAATGGGGATGTAGATTCAGCGCGGGTAACTTGCATCATTTGGTCGATATCTTCGGGGGTGATGAAGAAAAGGACGTCTCCAGATGAAGAAATGATGGCTTTCTGTTCGGGGATGTAGTGGGCTTGACACTTAAGGGTGAATTCCGAGAAATGATGAATCTAGGGAAAGAGATACAGAGGCAAATTGGACTCCCAGAGTCCAATTTCATCGCTTTGGTCTAGGAAAACCTCCCGGAGCCATGACTGAATATCAACAAAGTCAAAAATGCATATGGTATCGGCTATCAAATGATCTTTATCAACCAAAGGAATTTTATCAAGGTCAACCGGAGGAGGAAGGAAAGGATTCTCTTCCTCTTCCGACTTTTTTGTCTTTGACACCATTTCAGCAACTATACCTGCAACAAACAATACGTTAGTGGGGTCAACTGGACTGTAGGTGGGGGCGATGCGGAAGCAATGGAGGAATAGGAGGTTTCTGGTGCGATGGATGAATAACGAATAAAAGGGAAAACGGTACTTTTATTCAAAATTGGGGTCGGTTTGGCGCGGGAGATACGGTCAGCATGAAAACGGGCATATCATCCAGTTATTAATGGACAATGGACAACTTGGGGTGATATGGCAGGTGACGATGACCAAAGTATATGGACGACTGACGTGGCGGTTGGTGATTGGAGGTTAAAATCGCCAAAGGAGGTTGTTCATGAGTGAAGGGGTTATGGTACTGACAACATGGACTGACAAAAGTTATGGGAGGTGACCTGACCCCAGGAGCAAGTGGAGCAAGTGGACTCAGTGGAAGATGACGTCCAGGGGCGACGGGATGTCAGGGAGCATGTGAATGATGGGACTTGAGAACCAATAAACCGACGCCACGTATGGGCAGGGGCCCGCCGAAAAAAATATATTTTCCGCCCCCCCCCCCCCCCCCTGTGGTTAAAGGTAGGACACCAGGGGGGGTCTGGAAATCATTTTGATCTGTTGATCTGCGCGCTGATTTTCTGACCACAGATCTTAGCGCGTTCATTAATACCCATTCTGGACCCCCCCCTCCATTAAAGGCAGAACAGAGGGGGGGGTCCGGAATTTGATGTGAACTGTATATCTGAGCGCTCTTTTCTGAGTCGTCCAGATGTGCGCCCAAGTTATTACCAATTCCGGACCCCCCCCCTCCATTAAAGGCAGAACGGACGGGGGGGTCCGGAATGCAATGAGGGTCGTTGATCCATGCGCCCTGCTCTGGACCGTCCAGATTCGCATAAACATTATCGCCGATTTTGGACCCCCCTCTTCCATTAAAAGCAGAACACTAAGGGGGGTCCGAAATTCTATATGATCCGTTGATTTTAAAGCAGTGATCTGGACCATTGAAAGGTGACTGAAACATAGGTCGGGAGCGGAAAAGGTCATGCATAGGAATAACTTAGGATTGGCACTTTTTAATGGGTTTTTTCAATTTTGTCTTAGACACCACCAAGGGGACATCACTTCATCTATCCTTAGGTAAAGGAGACTCAATATGGCATTTTCTTCAGGTGAGTTTTATGTGGGGAGGCAAGCAAAGCAATTAATCTACATCCTATCCTACTTTCACAAGGAAATTAACCCAGATTAAACTGTTGGGTTAAGATTTTATTCTTCCTAGGGGCTATCTGACCAGGATTAGATGGTCTGATCAGATGTATTCACTAATTCTGACCTAGGGGCTATCTGACCAGGATTAGATGGTCTGATCAGATGAATTCACTAACCTATCAACATTGAAAATTTAAAAGAACTTGATCATGCTTGAATGGTATGACCAAGTCACTGTTATTGCATGGGGCTTTTTGTTCCAATTCTTTCTGTCCTCTTTTCTTTTCTTTTTCTTTTTACAAATTATTTGAAGAATGAAATATCATTTGTCCACAAAATCACCAGATACAGATAATATCCAAGTCACCAACTAATTCCCATAATTTATGGGGTGATAACAAGAGCAACCGCGATTCTATGTGATAATCAAAGTTGTATTAAAATGACAGAGAATCCTGTGTTCCATGACAGGTCAAAGCACATAGAGATCCGCTATCATTTCATCTGTGACATGGTACAGAGAGGAGCCTTGAAGCTCCAGTACATTAGCACGGATGAACAGGTTGTTGATGTGATGACTAAGCCTCTATCTCATGTAAAGTTTGAACACTTTCGAGATAAGCTTGGTATTGTCCAAAAGGACCTTCCCTGAAAGGTGGAGTAGATGTATTCCTTTCTTATGACCTCGCTATTAAACGTAAAGAAAGATGAGTCATGCTTCTGACCTTGTTGTTAGACATAAAGAATGACGCCGTGTGATCCTTGCTTCTGATCTCGTTGTTAGACGTAATGCAAGATGAGTCATGCTTTTGACCTCACTATTAGACATAAAGCATGACGCTGTGTGATCCTTGATTCTGACCTCGCTGTTAGACGTAAAGCAAGATGAGTCATTCTTCTGACCTCGTTGTTAGACGTAAAGCATGACGTTGTGTGATCCTTTCTTCTGACCTCATTGTTAGACGTAAAGAAAGATGAGTTATGCTTCTGACCTAGTTGTTAGACATAAAGCATAACGTCATTGGTTCCTTGCTTCTGACCTCATTGTTAGACGTAAATAAAGATGAGTTATGCTTCTGACCTAGTTGTTAGACGTAAAGCATAACGTCGTTGGTTCCTTACTTCTGACCTCGTTGTTAGACGTAAAGCAAGATGAGTCATGATTCTGACCTAGTTGTTAGACGTAAAGAATGACGCTGTGATTCCTCACTTCTGACCTCGTTGTTAGACGTAAAGCGAGATGTTGATGTGTTCCTTGCTTCTGAACTCGTTGTTAGACGTAAAGCAATATGAGTCATGCTTCTGACCTAGTTGTTAGACGTAAATCATGACGTTGTGATTCCTCGCTTCTGACCTAGTTGTTAGACGTAAAGCGAGATGATGATATTACTTTCTTCTGACCTAGTTCTTAGACGTAAAGAAATATGTGACTGACACTGAGCTACCAGCCTAATCGCTGTGACATTGAGCTAGTGTAGTACTGTGATGTGACATCCTAGTGTTGTAATGAGGTATCATTTTTACTAATACATGTTTGATGCAGATGATGATAGCATTCCTTTGAGAATGATGATGTTGTTGATGAAGAAAACTTCCGATGACTCGTAAATGTGCTAGACAATGGTTCAAGATGATATTGACGATATTGTCCTCTAGATGCCACTGATGATGCAAACCTTTCTCGCCTGATGCCAATGAAGAATACCCTTCTTGTTAAGGGGGAGTGTTGAAATAATGTAACTACGAAGAGCATTCTTATTATTATTTTGTTATTGGATTAAATCCCCATTGTGGATTAATCACGTCATTATTATTATTGGATTAAATCCCCATTGTGGATTAATCATGTCATTATTATTATTATTGTTATTGGATTAATCCCCATTGAGGATTAATCATGTCAGTAATTGTATAAGGACCAAATCCCCTTTTGTGGATTGGTCATCGAACAATTACAAAGTGCAGAATAAGAAGTCGTCCCCAACAGTTATAATGGAAGACCCAGAATTAATTAAAGGTGGGTTTACTCACCCAGAGTGAGAGGTCAGCCCTGCCAGATTGTGACCTTTCACACATGCCAGGTTGATATAAAGAAGAGGCTAGCACCTCACTTCTAAGACACACTCACTTGCTCATTATCTTATGAGGCAAGATGCAATTAGAAGTTGGAGAGAGGAGAAGAAGAGTGGCACATCTCTTGGGAGGACTATCTGCATTGGTTTGAGTTATCTCTTGAACATTGTATAAGCTATTTATGATAAGGAAGTTTTTGCTGGGTTTTCTTCCCCTAGAGGGTTTCCCAGGATAAATGTTGTGTCTCTTGTCAATGTGTATTTGTCAGTGATCTTGTTCTTATGATGCTCTTAGCTATTGAAATGCAAAGAACTATAATAATGGCATAAACATTAACAAATTAGTCATAGATGGAGGACCTCCTTTCACTTCTCATGGTTTTAAAGCCACCCTTCAAAAATATCATATTCATCATAGAATGACTACACCATACCACCCCCAAGCCAATGGATAGGTGGACAGCAGAAACAAAGTAATAGAAGCCATTCTCACAAAAACAGTGAATGAAAACAAAAAGGATTGGTCTCACAGGCTCCCTGGAGCATTATGGGCTTACAAAACTACCTGAAGAAATACTACAGGATTCTCCCCCTATGAATTAGTTTATGGAAAAAATGTTGTCTTTCCTGTAGAATTTGAAATCAAAACCTTAAGGACTGCTTTAGCTGTTAACCTTGATTTGACTGATGCACAAACAGCCAGGTTGCAGCAGTTTAATGAATTGGATGAAAAAATACTAGATGTCATTCATCAGACAACCATGATTCAACAACAAAGAACAAAATGCCATGATAAAACCATCAAGCATAAGAAATTCCAATAAGGTAATTGGGCTTTACTGTATGATTCTCAGTTTAAGGAATTTCAAGGGAAACTACGTACAAGATGGCTAGGACCTTACAAAGTGGACACTATTTTCCCCAATGGAACAGTAAGTCTCCTCACAATTGATGACTCTAAAACACCATTATTAGTGAATGGTCCTCAGCTCCGTCTGTACCAACGCCCCATTTCCAAAGAAGATTTTAAGGCCACATGTGTGGCAGATTCACATTATCTCTTTTTAGAGGAGCCTCCTGCCCCTCATTGCAATTATTTTTTCTGAATTTAATTTCTTTAGTATTAGATTAAATTTCTCTTACTAATAATCCCTGTCAAGAAATGGCATGTTACAATTGATTCTTTTGCAGATTCTCAGGCCTACCAAGAAAGGACAATCTTACTACAAGAAGATCCAAACTTCATTTTGTGAAGCATTGCTCCCTCTCTCCTCAATCCATTCATCCTCACCCCCATTCAACATCCCCATCATTCATCCTTCTTTATTTTCGTTCCTTTCCATTCCCTTTTCCTCATTTTCCCCATTGTTGAAACACCACTGATCAACAACACTTTCCTCATTTTTCCCATTGTTGAAACACCACTGTTCAAACACTTTTTCCTCATTATTCCCCATTGTTGAAACACTACTTATCAACAACATTTTCCTCATTTTTTTCCCCATTGCTGAAACGCCATTGTTCAACAACATTTCGCCCTTTTTTTCCATTGTTGAAACACCACTGTTCAACAACTTTTTCCTCGTTTTTCCATTGCTAAAACACCACTGATCAACAACATTTTTCCACATTTTTCCCTGTTACTGAAACACCATTTCTTCAGCTATATTTTCCATTGTTAAAACATCACTCTTCAGCAAACATTTTTCCATTCTTTTCCTATTGCTAAAACACCACTTTCTCATCATTCTCTGTCAATAAAAACATCTGCTTCAGCTCTTTCGCTCTCACTTCTCCTATGTTCATACTACATTCTGTCCTTTCATGACCTTCTCTCATAATTAAAAAAACCCTTGATACAATTTCTCTAATAATTCCAAATTCTCTCCCATGGTTACTGCAGATCTATTATGGGTAGGCACTATATTTTTCAAAGTGCGAATCAAAGGTAAAGATGAGGTATGTAAACTTTATATGTAAATAAAATTGAACTATGGCTAATGAGAAGATCTTGATTCATTATTATCATTCACTTAAAGTCACTATTNCACATGAACCGACTACTGCCATTCCTTTTTACCCATCATTTCATTTTTTTCACAACCATTTGCATGCCTTCATCCACAAAACTTACTCTGTTCGGAAGCAATTACTTGACTCTCGGACTATGCACTCTATTGAGCTGTTAGCTATGGGAGGCCCTGTTATACGATACAAACCCGCCACGACAACCCTGCTATAATTCTATCCAGAATTCTACCAAATCTTTCAGTAGGCAGGCTGGCTGGGTTATTTTCAGAGGCTCTAGGGATTTGATCAACAACAGGTTCTTCAATTTTCTCAGACTATTCAACAAGACCATTCTATTGTTTAAGGGGTTAGGATTCCAGTCACAGAGGATGATATAGCATAGGTTTTGGGTCTTCTCATCACGAGCATTTGATGGTTTAGCCACAAACACATTATCCTTAATGCCCAGCAGGATTTTCTCTTTCCAAGAGAACAAGTTAAACCTAAAGGCCAGGGTGTTCGACTTAGCTCATTGTCGCCTACTTGGCCGAAAGTTATAGATTTTGTCAAGCACTATCTCACCTGTGAAGGCCGATACCAGGTAGTCTACCAGTATGATTTTGTCTTGTTATCTCATTTACGACATGCTAGAGTGGTCAATATTCCTTACTATCTGCTCGTATGTCTTAGAAACATGTCGCATTATTGCAAATAGGCTAAAAATCTCACCCTTTCCCTCACCCATCACCGTCTCGTTCAACTACTCATACAAAAGGGTTTTTCACAAAAAAACCTTCCCCTAAACAGTCCACCCATAAACCCTCAGGAAGCTATTGAACATCCTGAAAATCCTCATGAAGAGCAACCACAAAACCTTCCTGACCCTCCAGAAATACCTATTAATCTGCCTACATATCCAGTTGATCCAATTAAACTTCCTAACATACCAAGTCCACCCCATAACTTACTAGAATCATCTACCCCTACGTTTCATATCCTTAGTAATGATTCTGAAGAAGAAAAACCTGATAACCCCCCTGCCCCATCACTGAGGAAAAACCCACACGCAAAATAAATAAGCAAATTCTGACTTTTCCTTCCTTTTTACCAAAAAAATGAACGAGGGCTTCAACAAGAACAACCACTACTGCCACTACCCTAAAACCCCAACCCATTTTGTTAAAAACTCATACACCTCTACCCTCCCAAACCCCGAAATTTTTACCTGTCCAACCCCCGAGCACTGAAACACAAGATTTAGAAGCACAAGATGTTGCGACATAATTTTATTTACATCAAGTAGCTGAAACAGAAGAACCAGCTACAACTGAAACACAAGAACCATCTGTTGACTTCATCCCTCAAATACAAGAACCAAACAACTAGGATGTTGCAACAGTAGTTGTTACACAAGAACCAACTACTCATTCAGTAGTTGAAACACAAGACCCAACTATAGTTGTTACAAAAGAACCAACTACAACTGAAACACAAGAACCAACTGCTGATTTTATTCTAAAAATTCAAGAATCACATGACCATGGTGTGGCAACACTATTTACCTTACATCAAGTGGCTGAAACACAAGACACAGCTCCTGATTTTGTAGCTACTCCACAAGAACCAACTACCGAGGTTGTGACCACTACACAAAAAATATTCAACCCTCTTAATACATCGATGACAGATCAACAACCAGAACCAACAATGGCTTCTCTCTTACAAGAAAACGATTTTCTGAGATCAGAACTGGAAGCTCACAAACAAGGGCTGGTAATGGAAAAGGAAGCCTATGACAGGGAACTTAATTTGTATACCTTAGCTCGCATAGAAGCCATGGCAGAGAAAAACAAAAGATATGATCAGTGTAGAGAGTATATGTGCAGCCAATGTGGGGATATTTATTATCAAGCAGGCTACAAAGTGGTTCAAATTCCAATGCCTGGAGCTTCCCCTGCACCCACGACTTTTGCAGTTAAAAAAGAAGAACACCCTACTGTTACACAAGAACCAATAGGACCTTCCAAAATTCAAAAAGATGAACCCTGGCCTACAACAAGTGCTACATCAGAAGCCCCTGTTTTTATTAGTAAAGTTGTACAAACACTGCCTATTGATGAATCTACCCCTACTTTTATGGAACAATCCACTCAGACTTTACCACTGCTTACCACTGACGATGCTCAAACACAAACTCTACCTATTGATGAAGTTGCCCCTCCTAGCAAAACAAGTACCTCTATTCTTGTGGAACAAGCCACTCAGACCCTACCCTAGCCTACCACTTACGATGCTGAAACACAAACTCAACCATGGAATGAGCAGGAAAAAATGGACAAATGGAAAAAGGAGTCTGTTATTATATAGGACAAAAGTCTGCAGGATCACAGACTACTTTGGTTGAACCAAATCTATTCAAATTGGGAATCTTTGGAGAAAACATGCCAAGAATCTCATGCCCACAAGAAGCAGATTGAAGAGTTAAAAGGCAAATTGCTCCTGATGTTTGATTTGGTACAAAAATTGTTGGTTGCAAGGAAACCTTCCTCAAATTACTCTATTTTCCTTATAGAATGACTGACATTTTTTCAGATCAAATCAATCAAAGAAGGAAGACCCTATGTAGTGATAAAACCAGAAGATTTTGTTAAAACCTTTGCAGAATCCTCTACTACTGATCAACATCTATTATGTGAGGTATATCTTCATAACGAAGATATTCCTAAGAACAGACAGCTTAATCTCAACCCTCTTGTTGGTGATATTCATGTTCGGGCACTAGTCTCCTTCCTTACCAACTAGATTACGTGGAAGAATGATTTTCTAGATGCCAAGAATAATGAAGATAATCGTCTCCTCTAGATTCGGCCAGAACCACAGAACGTTGCCACCTTTGTTGCAGAATATTATAATTTTTTGAAGATACCAGGGATGACTCAATACATAAGGCAACTTCAGGCAACAGTACTTTAGGATTGCCAACAACTTATTAAATCCACATAGACTGCTGCCCTAGAAGCAAATAACATGTTTTGGCAACAATCTTCTGAGAAAAGACAGGAGCACAATCCCTTTAGTCCTACCAATCTTGAGACAACAATCTCTTGGGTATCCAGTTATATCAAATGTGTCCAGCAATGTGCTAAAAATTGGATAGGTTATCAGTTCCATTTTCCTATTTTGTGGCTGCCAGCAGAGAAATATCAAGTTCATCATAAGTTGCCCAAGAAGGTTGAAACAACAGCTTGGCAAAGGCTACAATGTGTTCAAGGATTCAGAGCTCCAACAGAATGCACTTTCCACAGCTACTGCTTAAGTAATTTGCACGCCCAGAGTTGGTATCTAAATTATGATTCAAATTGAAGTTGCCTGAGGACATGCAACCTTTTTAGTTGGGGGGGATGTTAGGACCCTATAATGTACCCTTTTTTTCATACTTTTTGCTATCATTACATCCTTTTACCACTCACATTTAAGCCTACATTATCACCTTAACCTATTTTTCCAAAGGTATATAACATTTCTTCTCTTTGCTATATGTTTAATTTGTTTTACATGTAATTTTACATTACTCTCATACTTAGCCATTGATCAGAAATATATAGTTGCTGAAATAGTTTGAACTGCAGATTATACATTGTTGTTGCTTGAAGACCTGTTGCTGAAACAGTCAAACATCACACAAATCTCGTTGCTAAAACAGTCAAACATGATGCAAATCCCATCGCTGAAACAGTCTGTGATTTGCGATGTTGAAACAATATACAAATAGCAATAACAAGATAAATAAAGAAGCTGTTACATCGGATGCAACAGCTGCACCTCAAGCCAGCACCATTCCAACTACTGTAACAACATTTTGCTACGGGAGATCAGAATATCCTATTCCAGCATAGAAGATTAGATCAGACTAAGAATAGGATTTGTATGTACACATGTAATTTTATGATCAATTGTATTAAGAGGATTCTCCTCTTTAAATAGGGAGAAATCAGCATTAGAGGGGGGGACGAGAGGCTTCGCTAGAAAGGAATCAGAGAGAAGGAGAGTGTTCACTCTGGATATTGTAACTTGACACATTTAACAGATGAATAAAAAATCATTCTGAGCATTTATTCTTAGTTTCTTTCATTTCTGGGGAATCTTGTGAGAAGGAAAGGGCCCACCTTCCTCACAAGATTCACCCATTAGTTTATGTAGTATGCTAGTATTGTTTTTATTCATACCTTGTTAAAACTATGTTTTGTTGAAACTCTGTTTCCACTGATTGTTATATTGTTTTCATACAATTCATTCCTAGGTAATTGTTAATCATTTTGATTGGTAATTCTGAGTTTATGAAAGTGTGATAATCAGAGACAGGTGTTGAAGATTCCTACTTTGGGGAATAGGGTCATGTTCTCTGCTACAGGATAGTTAGTCTTCGGTAATTATTAATCATTCTGATTGGTGATTCTGTTTGATGAGTTTATGAAAGTGTGATAGTCAAAGACAGGTGTTGCATATTCCTGCTTTGGGGAATAGGGTTCTGTTCTCTGTTACAGAATAGTTAATCATCTTTGCAATGTGCTGAAAATTTCATTTTTCCTAGGTTGTTATTTCTTAATGTAATCCAGGATTCTTATGATAGTTATTTCCTTTTGAATCTTAAAACTCTGCAATAGATAGATTTATTTTATTATAATTCAAAGTAGAACCTCAGTCTATTCAAGCAAGGTGTAATTAGTGTAATTTTACTACAATTCTAGATTGCTTTTGAGATTGAGCATATACAATGTGTGATTGCCTTTGAAATAAACAGACTACTCTGGGTTGACAATTTATATAACACTTGATTGTTTAATTAATAGGAATTATAGTGACCAATAGCTAGCAGGTTCAACCATTGTTAGTATTTGTTATTTCTTAATGCAACTGTAAGTCCAATCTAATTTTATAAGATGTTGAGATGAGGAGAAGGATGAAGGAATATATTGAGAGTTAGATCACAAGATGATGATCCTACTGTGATCTAGTCTGCCTCATTGTAATATCTTCACCTATTTTGAGGAAGAGTTGTAATGCACATGGCACTATAGGTTGAATCAAAGATAATGGAAAGAGAATAATAACCAAATCTTTATGGACGTAGCCCAGGAGGGGTGAAACCTGGTAGACTTGTGTTGTGTAATTGAATGTTATGTATCTTCTTTGATTTTTATGATTATATGTTAGATGAATGAATGAAGGAATTATTTAGCTCTGATATTTTACTTGCATGAGTAAGAATGACAGTGTAATGAATGTAGATGTATGAACTAATGAATGATAAAAGGCCACTGAGGTTAATCACAGGTCCTCATTCATTCCCAATATGCAAGCACCTGAGTATTGCAGTCACCCATAGGACTATCTAGAGTGAGACTATGTAGTGCACCCTATGTATTGTGTTTACTTCTGGTTTACCTGGGGGGGTGATAGTTTTAGAGGGATTTTGTTGGAATCTTGTTTAAATCTGAACCTGGGTCAACTTATGATATTAAAGTAAGATCATAGTAGATAAAGTAGTATCCAACAAGCAAGTTAATCTTCTTGTCCCTATTTGCAGCAGTCAACAAAAATATATATATTGGAAAGAGAATCAATTACTTACTATATAAATAACCATCAAAAGAATCAAGTATTTATTTTGAAATGAAGCACTAAACATATAGACTAATTCCCAATACCTTAGCACAATCTTTGGTGGTGAATTAGGGCTGCAAAAAATATGTTTTTGGATATTTTTCAGAGCAGCCAAATGTCTGTAGAAAATATTTTCTACATCATATCTTTTTACCCTAAGGAATTAGTGAAAACATTTGCTAATAATAACCAACATCAATTATATTAACAATAGAAAATAATCAAGCTATTGAAAATATGCTCTGGGGACTGACTAGGGTTTCGACTCTGATTCTTCTTAGCTTCTTCTGTTATGGCCTCTCCCAGAGGAGGGGAGATGTCACCCCCTCCTTCTCCTGCTACTTCATTTCTCAAGCTTCTGGCCTCCCAAGGAAAGAAGATCCCTCCTGTTGAACCCACCAGCTTCTTCAAAAAGCTCGACTCGATCCCAAAAATTGAACTACCTCTAGATTACCCAATGCAGGTAGAAATCTCCCTTTCAGATCGCGGACTGGTAGGAAAATTCATGGGACTTTGGTCATCATCTCAAACCACGGATAACTGGATCCAAAGGAACTGACGACCGCTGATAAAAAAACAGTGTAACCTGTTATGCGGTGGGAAGAGGATTCTTCATCTTTGAATTCATCTCCCAGGAAGATAGAGATCTCATCTTCAGGAATGGGTCATATTTGATGGGTACTCAAGGGCTATACCTAAATCTTTGGACTCTGAGTTTTGATACTGCGGTAGAAGTACCCAAGGATGTCCTAGTCTCAGTCAGGCTACCCAATCTACCAATCCACTGCTGGAATCCCTTTTCACTCCAGGCAATCGGAAATGGGCTAGGTCAATACATTGACAGGGAAGATCCCTAAGACCAATACTCATGCGCACGAATCTGCGTGGAAGTGGACCTAGAGGTGGGGCTTCCCAAAGATATCAAACTTAAGGTCGGAGAATGGTAGAATTACCATAAGCTTGACTACGAAAAACTACCTTTCAAATGCAGGGGATGCCATGAATATGGTCACTTCCAAATAAACTATCCTAAAAACCCAAACAAGGAGAAAGAAAATGGAGAAGGCTGGAAACAACCAAGAAAAGGGGAAACCACATCCAAAGCAAAAGGTCCAAGGAATGAAAATACAACTCCCCCACAGACCAAGGAACAAGGAAATCAATCAGACACATTGGTAGAGAACAATTTTAGACTATTGGATCAGGAACATGCAAGGAAAACAACAGAAGAAAAACTACATGAAGCAACTTCAGTCGAAGAAATGCATGAGAAACCACTCCAAGAAGCCAGAGAGATCCTTGCTCCATTAGGAGAAGAAGAGAAAGGCAAAACCACCCCAGAAAAGGATGCAATCTCAGACATAGAGGAAGGAGAGGTCTCCTTAGATAGTGATTACGAAGGTGTAGGTGATGCCTTGGTCACTCCAAATAAAATAGGTAGAGGAAGGAAATCCAAGAAAGAAGAAAGAGACAAAGAGACCTACAAAGATGTCCTAAAAGGCTCGCAACCAAAAATCAGACAACTGATCAATTTAAGATAGACAAGGAAGCAGTCCAAGGCTCTTCAAGGAGCCCACTCATCCCCCCAAGGTAATCCATGAAACTAACTTCCTGGAATTGTAGGGGTTTTGACAGCAAAATGAAAGAAGAAGCACTTAAAGACATCATAAGAACCTCAAAGTACAATATCCTACTCCAAAAGGAGACTAATATGGACAAGAAATACTTTCTTAACACAACAAATTCTCTATGGAGAATAAGACAAGGAATAGCAGAAAGCGCAAGAGGTGACTCAGGTAGGATAGGCACCCTTTGGAACACTATGAAGTTCGAACTAGTCAAATCTGAAATGAGCATGCACTAGATCCACACTAGCCTCCTTAAAAAATAAATGGGTCGACCGGTAAGTCTCTTCAATCTTTATGTACCATTCCTTTTGGAGGAAAAAAGAAATTATTGGGAGACCCTAAAAGATTACCTACTGCTAAATGATCTTGACAATATCATCATTGGGGGGGGACCTAAATGTGACCCTAGCTTCAAATGAGAAAAAATGTGGCTCCATTGTGCGATACCCAGCAAGAGAGTGGGTAGAAGACCTAATGTCAGAATGGGAGCTAGAAGATATCAAACCAACTAAAGGCAAATACACGTGGACAAATAAGAGGGTAGGATCGGGGCACATTTCTGCTAGGATAGACAGATTCCTTGTCCAAAGTTCCTTCTTACTCCTGGGCCTCATTCCCACTTCTTCGATCCTCCCGCACAGTGTGTCAGATCACAAACCAACCGTATTAAAAGTCTCTTGTGACAAGAACCTCAGCCCTATCCCCTTCAGATTTAGTCCAACCTGGATCCAAGATGAAAGCTTCCTAAAGATAGTTACCAAAGTCTGGAATGATACACTAAGAGGCTCATCCTTCTATGTTTGGGAAGAAAAACTTAGAAGACTAAATACAGTGCTAAAATCCTGGGTAAAAGGCCAGTCAAATCCAATTAAAATCCACCAAGAACCCCAAAAGCATCTAGGGAATCATCAATTGGAAATGGAAAATCAGGAAATTACCCAAGAAATCATGCAACAAGAAGACCAACTTCAAAGGAAATGGCATCAATCATGCCGAGAGGAGTAAAATTACTAGTGATAGAAATCTAGAGTCCTTTGGTTGGAAGCAGGAGATAAAAAAACCAGCTACTTCCAAAAACAAGTTGAGGCAAGGAAACAGTTCAAGAAAGTTACCGAAATCCAGGTTCAAAATCAAACAATCACTGACTCTGAAGGCATTAAAGCATCTGCAACAAAATACTTCAAAATTCTCTACACAGAAACACAAGGGAATGATATAGATCCCAAAGATTACCCTCTCTCTCTTGTCCCAACTCTCATCCAAGAAGATTTCAACAACATCCTAACAAAGGATGTCACCTAGCAAGAAATAAAAGATGCACTTGACCAAATGAACCCAGACAAAGCCCCAGGACCAAATGGATTCATAGCTAGATTCTATCAACACAGTTGGGATATAATTAAATTAGATGTAAGGAAACTGATCCAAAAATCTCAAACGTGCAGCAAATTAGGAGGTGGAACAAACTCGTCCTTCCTAGCACTGATCCCGAAAGAAAAAGGAGAAAACAGTTTTGACAGGTTCCGACCAATCTCCCTTTGCAATACAAGCTACAAAATCCTCACAAAAGTTATAGCCAATAGAATTAAAAAAATTCTCCCTATAATCATCCTGGAAAATCAAGGGGTGTTTATTAAAGGAAAACACATAGTGGACAACATCATCCTTGTACAAGAGGCCCTGCACTCAAGTATCCAGACAAAGGACAAAGGTATGATAATAAAGCTTGATCTTGTTAATGTGTTTGATAGAGTTAGGCATAAATTTTTATTTAAAGTCATGGAAAATTTTGGTTTCGCCCTAGCTTTTGTAAAATGGGTAAAAGATTGTATTGGCTCCCCATGGATAGCCCCACTAGTGAATGGGAGGGCAACCAAGTTCTTTCAAGATTCCAGAGGGCTCTGACAAGGATGCCCCCTTTCTCCCCTTCTCTACGCAATCCAAGCATCAGTTCTGAGCTTCCAATTGGATCACTGCCAGACTCACAACAACCTCCATGGCTTGAGAATAACACCAGGGGTAAAGAATATCAACCATGCCCAGTTTGTGGACAACACACTACTAATGGGAGGAGCGAGCTTACAAACAGCAAGGAAATTCAAAAATGAATTAGTTGTATACACAAAAATCTTAGGCAGCATTATAAGCCTCACTAAAAGAAAGATATATGGTTGGAACATAACGCCAAAAGAAATGTTGGATATTTCGAGGGTACTGTGAATGGAAGGCTGTACCATCTGGGAAGCCTTTAAATATCTGGGAGTCCCAATTTTCAAAACCAACCCAAGGACCTCGCATTGGAATCTATTGATCGACAAGTTAAAAAACAAAATAAACTCCTAGGAAGAAAGATGGTTAAACCTTGCAGGTAAAGTGGTCCTAATCAAAGAAGTCCTAGCCAACATTCTGATCTATCAACGCACCTTTCTTTTTTCCCCATCCACCATAATACAAAAAATTGAAGCAATGTTCAGAAGATTCCTGTGGGAAGGTGGAAAACAATCAGGGAGAAAACTGCATTTAATAAGATGGGAAAAATTCTCTAAGCCAATCTCGGAAGGAGGTCTCAATTTCAAAAACATTCATGCTCAAAATCTAGCGTTAGGGGAAAAGATTCTTTGGAACCTAATCACCGGAAATTCCACTTGGAGTAAAAAAGAATTATGGAAAAAGTAATTTCGAGGTCCAAGGGAAAAATGCCTTCATCGTCCAGCATTAGTGAAGAGAGGATCCCCAATCTTCTTGCTTTTCTAGAAGGCAATACCCCAGTTTATCCCTCACCTCACTTGGATAACAGGAAATGGAAAAAAATCCAATATTTGGAAAGACTCAATCATGGGAGACCCACCCCTTGGTTCCAGATAGGATCTTGAAAGACTTAAAGAGTGGCTGAGAACTCAAAACATAAATACTCTTTGGGACATCTCAATCTGGGGAAATGATGAGCACAATTTGTGGCTAAGGTGGGGGGTTAATAACAAACCCCCAGACTTAGAACATGACTGGAACGCTCTGAGGTTCTACCTGTTAGATATATTTCTTGTCTCGCGATTATGCGTACCCAGGTCTGTAATTTGCATGGGAAGGACCTGAACCTAGCACGAGAGAATCCCATTTTGTAGCAGCAAGTCAAGCGAGCGGGCGAAATTTTTCCATTGGCAGCCAAGATCCATCCATAAAAGCAGATCGACGGTCATCGGGTTATCGGGACCGACCAGTTGCCCAGGTTTTAGCAAGGGGAAGCGCCATGGGCCAAAGCAAATTTGGACCATCCGATCCAACTGGGACAAGTGGCATCCGGTCAGCATATCGGGTATCGGAGTTTCGAGGAGCGGGCGCCCCTCGTTTCCTGCATTGTTGAAATCCCGAACCCTGAAATGTCGATCGCGTCTGGAATCGGGCCCGTGGTTTTGGCCTCCAGTCGTAAAGGAGCAAGCCTGGAGGAGGGGCTCTTATGATTAAGTGGCAAGAAAATTTGGGCGGCAGAGATTCGCGCGCTCATATCAACGGTGGACATGGGATTCCAGATCCCCCCCGCCTTTCTACCTTTAAGCGGAGGGGGGGGGGTCCAGAATCGAGGGTGCATCTCTTCAACGGTCTTGATCAGAGCGCCTAGATCAACAACGCTCAAGGAAATTACGGAACCCCCCTACCTTTCTACCTTTAAGCCGACGGGGGGGCTCCGGAATTGGGCGTGCAACTTCCCAACAGTCGAGATCTAAGCACCCGGATCAACGACGTTCACACAATATCATCCTTCTCAGTTGCTCTATGTTTAACCCAGGTGGGCCCTTTCCCGTTATGTCATCCTCCTGAGATGCCTCTCCCCTGTTTCCATGCGTCATCTGTCTATCTCCGATTTAGTCCAGGTGGTCCCTTCCCCATCTCATGATTCATTTACCACTTTCCATGTGTCCTGCTCCTTTCCATGGCAGCCTCCATTAGAATGTGCCCATTGTATCTCATCTCCTGCTCTCCCTCCGCCTATTTCCCTCTACCACGTTTCTTCCCCTGTAACCTCTCTCACACCTCACCATCATAGTGTTGGCACCACCACTCCCGTTATGTGCCTCGTCCATCGCCCTGGCCTCCATGCTATTCGTCGAGACGTTCAGTTGAATCCAGGTGGCATCACAAGGGGTCTCCCACATCGCAAAGGCACCAAGTTGGCCGATCCATCCTCAGTCCCAATGAAGCAGTTATTGAAGAAGTTGGTGGTAGTTAGATATCGCGTCTGCCATAATGGGAAAGTCTGGCGACGAATTAAAGGCACATCGATTCGCCCACAAAGTTGTCAGGAGTTTGATTGCACCTGCCATAGGTGCACGATCATTCAGAGATTGCAGATGCAGATTGTCAGAAGCCATGTAGATGCAATGTGTTTAATGCAACGTCTCGGTTTTCTTGCTATGGTTGTTTTTAGTATATGTAGGCGTTTCCACCATTTTGGTATCTATCGATGGTAGAGCAGAGCTCCCTACTGTAATCTTTTAACAGCTATTCTAGCTTTCAGCTTATGCATCTGTATATGAGATTTCTTGTTTTATAACAGACAGTTCTTCTTACTCCGGCTATTTTCATCTCATGCTAAGAGAGTTTGTGATTGACTGAGTCACGCGAGTTATTTTCGTTATGTTATGATAAAAGATTTATTGTTGCATTACTGCATTCTCTGGTTTTGTGTTTGAATGTAAGATGATATTTCATTTGGATGTCTTCTTCCTCAGTCTGTTAGAAACCTGTTGTTTATAACAGACCTCTGCGTTCCTCTCATATAAGTCTTCCGCCTGTTCACCCTTTACTACAACTCATGTCTGAAATTTACGCAATACCTCACTTGCTCATGCATACCTGGCCTAGTTTCAGAGTTGGAACACTATTGTTTTGAGTTTCCTTCCATTTGATCACCCATCTATGAAAAATCGTGAAATAAAATTGATGGGCGTCGGGCTCTGCTCCTGCTACCAATCCAGGAGTGAATACCGTCGCCAACATCTCTGGCACCACTGCTGGGGACGAAGTTGAATATTTTCCCCAGGATTGAACGACAATGATTAGTTGATTCTGAAGGTGCATCAAAGATCAGAACTATTGAGATTGTTGTTGTGCACCTGGTGACTCCATTGTGACGAATCCGTTGGGGAGAACCTGCTCTATCAATTGTGGCTTTCAGAGGCAGACACACATGGTCTCATCCACAATTGCCCCTAGCTACACCTGAAACCGATTGTTATCACTGAAATTTCGTCAGCACATGGCGACAAGAACTCCACATCATTTGCACATAGCAACAAGAACTCTACATCTGCAAAACAGCAATGAAGTCATTCATGGCACTATTCACAGCATTCCAGAAGGGTCAAATACCATATAAAAGTTGAAAGACACTTCACATCATAAGGTGCGCGCATATGCGCGGGATAAGAACGTGTTGTGCGCGCTTAAGTGCACGATGCGCGACTGTCCACATGAAAAGCCGTGCATCTGCTAATACGGCACATTAAATGCTTAAGTCGGCTTCCCGACCGCCAATTGACCTTCACCCGAGACGATTTGACATACAAATCAGGGTCGGTCCTGCAAAGACGGCGAATTTATGGCTTAAGCGAACCCTAAACTAGCCTGTGTCTACACCGGGAACTAGTTTTGTGACCGCCTGGAAATGGCTATAAAAAGCAGTGAAGGCTCATTGTTTCAGCAGGGAATTCAGAGTAGAGTTACGCTGCACAGATGCTTCTAAGCCTAGTCTTGGACCACCAGTTCATCAGCTGTGTAATATCGAGTTCTCTCACCATCCATTTCTGTCTCGTTCATTTGTGTAAGGAAAGCATTCAGTTGAGGATTCCTGAAGGACCTTCCGCTGGAGGGAAGAGGAACCATTGTCCCTTTCTACAGCATGTGATTTGGTTTTTTGTTAATAGATCATGTCTTAAAACCATTGGGAACTCCTTTGTCTCACGTTTGAAGTTTTGTTCATAGTTGTAATGTTATTTGTTTTTCAGTTCTTAGTTAGATTTTATTTCGTGTGGTTTTCTATTGTATGTT
>ML816219.1:99571-140425 GCA_009831015.1 Picea engelmannii | reverse complement strand
TTTGGTTTTTTGTTAATAGATCATGTCTTAAAACCATTGGGAACTCCTTTGTCTCACGTTTGAAGTTTTGTTCATAGTTGTAATGTTATTTGTTTTTCAGTTCTTAGTTAGATTTTATTTCGTGTGGTTTTCTATTGTATGTTAACCCATTTTGATTCACAGCAAACCTGTTCTGCCCTGCTGAGCCCAACAGGGCATGCTAGTGCTCCCATTCTTGCTCACCAGGCGACGATTCGAGCAAGAACACCGATCCAGAGGTGGTTCTCAGAAAAGGAAAGGCCCCTGAAGAGGAAGCTTCCACCGCCGAAGCAGGTAATCCGCCATCTCCTTATGTAAGAACTATGTTTCCTCCCCCTCAGTTTCTTGATAGACCTCCTTCACAAGTTTCCCATTTCCTGAATTTTGGGAGTGTTCCTGCTGAGTTTTCCCCTCCTGGTCTGGGATTGGAGGGAGAAATCCTTGTCACTCCCCTCTCCTCTGAAGTTGTGCCTTGGCGTAGACCCACGACCACAGAAGATTTCCCCACTCCTGCACAAGGAGGAGCACATGCTGACTTGAGCTCGGTAGCCCATTCCTTGAATCACCTCTTGTTTCCCACCCCACTCTGAGATTCATTCCCAGTAGCTCCTTCTCGAACTCCTTCTCCTCCAAATTCTCCTCCACCTAATATTCCTATGGCTGGTGCAAATCCCCCTCTAAATAGAATGGATGCCATTGTTGCTGCTAGGTACGCTCCCTTGATCTTACCTAATCCCACGAATCCTTTCCCTACTGGAGATTACTTGAAATATATGCCCAAGTTCACCGGGGAAGGGGACATAACTGCAGAAGAGAACCTGGTTGCTTTCTACAATTATGCTGACAATTTGAACATTGGAGATGAAGATGTCTGGATGAGGGTTTTTGTCCAGAGCCTAGATGGTGAGGTAAGGAAATGGTTTAGAGGATTGGCTCCCGGATCTATTGCTGGAATTTACACCCTGGATAATGCTTTCCTGAGGCAATGGGGAGATAAGAAGGATTTCATGTATTACATGACAGAGTTTGGGTCGTTGAAGAGAAAAGAAGGAGTGTCTGTTCTCGACTTCTCCAAGAGATTTAATAAAATGTACAACAGAATCCCTGCTGAGATAAAACCCTCTGAAGCCTCTGCAATCAGCACTTACTCCAGTGCTTTTGATCCTGATTTCTACCTACTGCTGAGAGAGAGAAGAGTTGCTACGCTGGCCCACATGCAGGATGCATCTGTTGAGGTCGAATCTAACATATTGGCTGTCAACCGACTCAGAAACACAGGTGATAGAAGTACGTCCAAGAACATGCCTAAAGATTCCTCATCCAGTTCCTCTCCCCTGCCCCATCAGACAGATGAGATAGCTAGAGAAATAAAATCGATTGTTGACAAGATAGAAAGGTTGGAATTAGAAGAGAAGCCCATGTACAGAAATCCCCAAAGCAATGATAATAGAGGTTTCAGACGACCTGCTAACAATATGCCTCAGGTTTTCTAGAGGGAACAAAGGGGAAAGGATAGAGAAGATCAAAGGGTTCAAGCCCCCCTCCAAAATAACCTAGTTGATCATGAGGAGAGAGAGGAGATAGACGCGTTTGGCCCTGAAATTCACTGTATTGAGGAAGTTCCCCCTTTTCCTCATTTGACGCAGTCCATGTATGAAGAATCACTGATGAGTGCTCAAATTCATGAGTTGGAGAAAGAGCAGAGGGTCGGTCACACTTCTAACACGTATAATCTTAGATCGAGAAGGAAAGAAGGAGACCTCGACAACTCAGACCAGCCCCTCATAGCAGAGAGGCCTACTAAAACTGCAGCAGCCACAACTAAAGAAAAGAAGACTCAGAGTGATTCACCAGCAACCAGAGAGCTTGTCACTGAGGTAAGAGAAGCTCCTAAACCTACCCCCTCCTTCAATTTTGAGCATGAGATTCAGAAGATTAGGATTCCTATACCTCTCTCTGAGCTAGTTAAAAATGAGGAATTCAAAAGGTCCCTCTCCAAGCTACTACAATCTGAGTTCCCCCAGCCCCCCTCTGACTCAGTAGACCTTCAAGATGAGAAGCCAACCGTCATCTTAGGCCCCATGGTAGAAGACATAGATGACTCATCCCCCCCCTTCTACACATCCCTGAACATACATGATAAAGTACTTCATAACTGCCTCATGGATTTGGGGGCTTCCCATAACCTTATGCCAAAAATAGTCATGGAAGAATTGGGACTGGAGGTGACAAGAACTTATCATGATTTATATTCCTTCGATTCAAGGAGAGTGCAGTGCCTAGGAGTCATCAAGGACCTGGCGGTTTCCCTGTTTCAGCTTCCCATGAAAAGTGTGGTCATGGATATTGTGGTAGCCGATGTTCCCCCCAAATTCGGTATGTTGTTGTCTAGATCGTGGATCAAAAAACTGGGAGGGACACTACAGATGGATCTCACATATGCCACCATTCTAGTTTTCGGAGGGGAACAAAGGAGATTATACAGAGAAGCCCAGTTGGCCTATATTGTCAGCGATGAAGAAGACCCTACCAATCACCCCATATTTTCTATTGACATAGACTTGGGGCCTAGTTTGCTGGAGCTTACCGATGCCCCTGAAATCTCTTTACTAAACAGAAACCATCCCAGCCCTGATCATTCGATTTCCCCTCAAATCTCCCCTGTGTGGAAGATGTTTTTTGACGGAGCTTCTTCTAGCGAAGGCGCTAGCGCTGGAGTGGTTTTTATATCACCTGATCAAGAAGTTGTGTCCCTATCATACAAGCTGGAATTCGAAGCCACCAACAATGTGGCAGAGTATGAAGCTCTTGTTCTGGGTGTGAGGGCCGCAAAGGAAATGGGAATTAAAGAGATAGAAATATTCGGAGATGCTGAGTTGATTATTCAGCAGGTAAGGAATGCTTATCGTGCCCATAATCCATGGCTTAGGAATTATCAAAATGAAGTATGGGACCTTATTGATAATTTCTTCTTGGCTTTAAACATTTCTTTCATTCCGAGGGAAGAAAATACTTTGGCCGATTCTTTAGCTGTCTCAGCTAGTTTGCTCAAATTTCCTCTGCCGCCTATGGTAAAAAATGATGTTGATATAAGATATAGGCCCTCGGTTCTAGACAATGTCAAGCATTGGAAGGTGTTCGAGGATGATTCTGAACTCAAAAGGTTTCTCCAATCAGTGGATGAATTTTCTGCATTGCATATTGACCAAGATCCTGATTTGGAAGGTGACCCTCATCCTGAGGAGTTGGTAAATAAAATTGTTAATCATCAGATCATTCAGTTGCCCAGTAATCACATTCCGAGAGGACTTGTCCCTTTAGAAAGATTGTTCGATGGGAATGATGTGCCAGTAAAGGGAAGGGTCTCAAATGAAGATGTCGAGACAACCGAATGCAACATTGGCACAACGAAGGAGCCTAAGTTTTTCAAATTATCAAGTAGTTTGACCAGAGAGCAGAAGGTCGAGTACACGGAGTTGCTCAGAGAGTTCATCGATGTGTTTGCATGGACATATGAAGATCTCAATAAGTACGACACATCTGTCATCGAGCACAAGATCCCACTAAAGGACGAGGCTAAACCATTTAGACAGAAGCTGAGACAGATAAACCCCATGTTTCTACCTATCATGGAGAAAGAAGTGAAGAAATTGTTAGATGCCCAAATTATTGTCCCCTTGAGATATTCTGAATGGGTGGCCAATTTGGTCCCAGTAAGGACGAAGAGTGGAGAAATCAGACTCTGCGTTGATTTCAGGAATCTCAATAGAAGCTCAAAGAAAGACAATTACCCCCTACCTAAGATGGAATACATACTGTAGAGGGTAATTGGTGCCTCTAGGATATCCATGATCGATGGGTTTTCCGGTTATAATCCGATATCGGTCATGCCTGAGGACAGGGAGAAGACATCCTTCACCACTCCTTGGGGCACATTCATGTATGCCAAAATTCCATTCGGGCTAATGAATGCAGGAGCAACATTTCAGCGAGCCATGGACATAGCCTTCATCTGAGAAAAAGACCAGTTCGTAGTGATCTACCTAGATGACATCACAATTTTCTCCAGGTCTGATAAGGAGCACCGCTGCCACTTAAGGAGAGTTTTCTTGAAGTGCCGAAGGTTTGGTATTTCCCTGAACCCCAAGAAGTCCCTATTTTCTATGCAGGAAGGGAAGTTATTGGGACATATAGTATCAGCAGAGGGAGTGAGAATTGATCCCAGCAGGGTGGAGGCAATTCAAGCCTTGTCACTTCCCAGGTCTAAAAAAGAGGTTCAGGCCTTTTTGGGGAAAATTAATTTTCTAAGGAGGTTTGTCTCGAATTTTGCCGAGCTAGTGAAACACATCACGGCCATGCTCAGGAAGGGAAACGAAGCGAAATGGACCGTTGAGCCCTAGGCATCTTTTGACCAAATAAAAAAGGCATTGACTGAGGCGCCTGTGCTCATCAGTCCTGACTATTCCAAGGATTTCCTGATTTTTTCCTTTGCTTCCTGGGATACATTGGCAGCGGTCTTACTGCAGAAAAATAAGGAAGGGCGTGAGCATCCCATCGCCTTCTTCAGCATAGCGTTAAGAGACACATAAAGCAGGTATGAAATCATGGAGAAGCAGGCCTATGCCTTAGTGAAAGCTCTCAAATCTTTTAGAGTCTATGTCTTTCATTCAAAGGTAACAACGTATGTTCCTTCAGCTTCCGTCAAGGAAATCCTTGTGTAGCCCAACGTAGATGGGAAAAGAGGCCGATGGATCGCGAAAATTATGGAATTTGACTTAGAAATAAAACCCACCAAGTTGGTTAAGGGGAAAGGTTTAGCCAAGCTACTGGCTGAATCCAACTGCGAAGCCTTGGGAATTAGTTTCATGAATACTCACCTAGGATCTCAGCAAGCTGAATCACCCAGCCAAGTCTATCAAGATGGATTATCATTGGTAGAATGTGCCTGGTACCGTGACATTCTGTATTTTCTGCAGGAGTTGAATCCCCCCGATGGAATGGGAAAAAGTAAAGCGAGGGCTCTTAAGCTCAAGGTGGTCAGGTATTTCCTCATTAACCAAACCTTGTACTGGAAAGACCCTCTAGGAATATTTCTGAGATGCCTGGACCCATAGGAGGCCCATAAGGTTACGTTTGATATTCATAGTGGCCTTTGCGGAGGTCATCATTTCTGGAAGACCACGGCCCACAAGATACTCCGAGCTGGGTATTATTGGCCCACTTTGTTCCTCGATGTTTGCAGGGAGATCAGAGCTTGCATCAAGTGTCAAAAGTTCTCAGGAAAGCAGCAGCTCAAATCACTGCCATTGAAACCCATAGTAGTTGTGGCACCTTTTCAGCAGTGGGGGTTGGACTTCATCGGAGAGATTCATCCTCCCTCAAGTGGTCAGCACAGATGGATCCTGACTGCAACAGATTATTTCACCAAGTGGATAGAAGTTGTCCCCACCAGAAGTGCATCACAGAAAGTAATTATCAGCTTCCTGGAGGATATCATAGCCCGATTTGGTTGTTCCAGCAGAATCGTTACTGATAATGCTGCTTCTTTCGAATCTGAACCTCTTATTAAGTTCTGTGATCAGTTCTAGATATCGCTAATTCACTCCACCCCCTACTATCCTCAGGGAAATGGTTTAGTGGAATCCTCTAATAAAATCCTGATAAAGATCATCAAAATATTGTTAGAGGATAACAAAAGATCCTGGGATTCAAAGTTGAAATTTTCTTTGTGGTTCGATCATGTCACAACGAAGAAGTCTCTGGGCACTTCATCGTTTCAACTAGTCTACGGGGCAGAGGCAGTTTTCCCTACTCAACTCGCCTTACCGGTGGCGAAGTTATTTCAGGAATACGAGGGAGAACCAGATCATATGATCAGAAGAATTCATCAGATAGTGGAAGTGCAGCAGATCAGAGAACAAGTGAGGGACACAGCTTACAGTCATCAGCAAAAGATCAAGCAGGCTTTCGACAGAAAGGTCAATAAAAAGGAGCTCGAGATCGGGGACTTGGTATTTAAGTGGGACGCACCCAGACAGGATAAAGGGAAGCCCAGCAAGTTCGACTCCCTCTGGATTGTCCCCTTTAAAATATCTGAGATGTTCTCCAACAACACATATGGGTTACAGGATCTGGAGGGTGAAGAGGTTCACAACAGCCCAATGAATGGGCATTTTTTGAAAAAATGTTTTATTTGAGCCTTTAACGGCTCCTCTGTTTGTAAATATTGTGCTTTCTTCCTTTAAGTATTTTCTTCTTACATGTTTTCGGCTTAATAGGTGACTCCATAGCCCAATAGCAAGGCACTGAAGCTGCGAAAGGATTTCTTAGAGCATCGCAGGGATGACTCTATCCCCCATGGAGCCTAATGTTAGCGATATTTCTTGTCTCGAGATTAGGCGTACCCAGATCTGCAGTTTGCACGGGAAGCACCTGAGCCTAGCATGAGAGAGTCCCATTTTGTAGTAGCAAGTTAAGTGAGCGGGCGAAGTTTTTCCATCGGCGGTCGAGATCCATCCATAAAAGCAAATCAACAGTCATCGGGTTATTAGGACTGACCAATTGCCCAGGGTTTAGCAAGGGGAAGCGCCATGGGCCAAAGAAAATATGGACCGTCCTATCCAACTAGGACAGGTGGCATCTGGTCGGCATATCGGGTATTGGAGTTTTGAGGAGCGGGTTCCCCTCGTTTCTTACATTGTTGAAATCCCGAACCCCGAAATGCCGATAGCGTCCGGAATCAGGCCTGTGGTTTTGGCCCCCAGTCATAAAGGAGCAAGCCTGGAGGAGGGGCGCTTATGATTAAGCGGAAAACAAATTTGGGCAACAAAGATTCATGCGCCCAGATCAACGACGCACATGGGATTCTGGAGCCCCCCCGCCTTTCTACCTTTAAGCGGAGGGGGGGTTTCTGAAATCGAGGGCGCATCTCTTCAACAGTATTGATCGGAGCACCCGGATCAATGGTGCTCAAGGAAATTCCGGACCCCCCTACCTTTCTACCTTTAAGCCGAGCGGGGGGGTCTGAAATTGGGTGTGAAACTTCCCAACGACCGAGATCTAAGCACCCGGATCAACGACGTTCGCACAATCTCATCCTTCTCAGCTGCTCTATGTTTAACCCAGGTGGGCCCTTTCCTGTTATGTCATCCTCCTGAGCCGCCTCTCCCCTGTTTCCATGTGTCATCTATCTATCTCCACTTTAGTTCAGGTGGTCCCTTCCCCATCTCATCATTCATTTACCACCTGCCATGTGTCCTGATCCTTTCCATGTCAGCCTCCATTAGAATGTGCCCATTGTATCTCATCTCCTGCTCTCCCTCCTCCTATTTCCCTCTACCACGTTTCTTCCCCTGTAAACTCTCTCACACCTCACCATCATAGTGTTGTCACCACCACTCCCGTTATGTGCCCCGTCCATCGCGCTAGCCTCCATGCTATTCGTCGGGACGTTCAGTTGAATCTAGGTGGCATCACGAGGGGTATCCCACATCGCAAAGGCACCGAGTTGGCCGAGCCATCCTCAGTCACAATGAAGCAGTTATTGAAGTAGTTGGTGGTAGTTAGATATCGCCTCCGCCATAATGGGAAAGTTCGGTGACGAATTAAAGGCACGTCGATTCGCCCACGAAGCTGTCAGGAGTTCGATTGTGTCTGCCATAGGTGCACGATCATTCAGAGATTGCAGATGCAGATTGTCAGAAGCCATGCAGAAGCAATGTGTTTAATGCAACGTCTCGATTTTGTTGCTATGGTTGTTTTGAGTATATGTAGGCATTTCCGCCATTTTGGTATCTATCGATGGTAGAGAAGAGCTCCCTACTGTAATGTTTTAACAGTTATTCTATCTTTCAGCTTATGCATCTGTATATGAGATTTCTTGTTTTATAACAGACAATTCTTCTTACTCCGGCTATTTTCATCTCATGCTAAGAGAGTTCGTGATTGACTGAGTCACGCGAGTTATTGTCATTATGTTATGATAAAATATTTATTGTTGCATTACTGCATTCTCTGGTTTTGCGTTTGAATGCAAGATGATATTGCATTTGGACGTCTTCTTCCTCAGTCTGTTAGAAACCTGCTATTTATAATAGACCTCTGCGTTCCTCTCATATAAGTCTTCCGCTTGTTCACCCTTTACTACAACTCACTGTCTAAAATTTATGCAATACCTCACTTGCTCATGCATACCTGGCCTGGTTTCAGAGTTGGAACACTATTGTTTTGATTTTCCTTCCATTCGATCACCCATCTATGAACAATCGTGACATAAAACTGATGGGCGTTAAGCTCTGCTCTTGCTAGCAATCCAGGAGTGACTTCTGTCACCAACACTACCCACAAGGGAAATCCCCACTAAAGGAAAGGAAAAAGTACAAAAGTGGATGGGGAGTGATCTATGGGATCTACACCACAGAATCAGGGTATCAACTCACAGTCTCTCTCCCCAATGTTCCCCCAAACCCAGCAATTTGGAAAGTAATCTGGACCTCCAAATCCATCCCAAAGATTGATATGTTTGTATGAACCATGGCACATAGAAGCATTCTAACTGGAGAAAACTTAAGAAGAAGGAGATGCGAAGGCCCCCACAGGTGTCCTCTCTGTCTCCAAGAAGAGGAAACCACAGAACATCTGCTCCTATGTTGCATCTACTCTAAAGAAGTCTGGAAGTTGGATTTGGGACTACAAACCAAGATAATAGTCATGCCCCAAGAGACTAGTAGCCTTCTCCAAAATTGGAATTCCATTTGTCCCTTCCAGACTGAAAAAAAAGGGCCAAATCTCCACCCTTTGGAGAACCCTCCCAAAATTTATTCTCTAGAAAATTTGTCTTGAATGAAATAAGATTATTCAGGGAATTCAAAAGTAGCCCAACTCATCTTGCAACCAAGATAAAGGCCTATTTTGGAGAAAGCGCCCCCCTACTTCTACAAAGAAAAGAACTCAAGGGTACTAGAGTAGGAAGAGGAACATTGGATTGCTCAGTTTAAACTCCAAGATCAACAAAAAAAAAAGGATAATAACTCACACCAGGAAGTCTGGGAAATACGAAAGGAGGAGCAGGAATTCGAAGAATGGAAGACAAAGGAAAAGAAACATATTTTTTTCTTTGATGGGGCCTCCAAAGGGAATCCAGGTTTGGAAGGTGGAGGAGGGGTCCTGGTAAACCCCACTGGTTTTATGGAAATAAGTTTCTCCTGGGGACTTGGAATTGAAATTAGCAACATAGAAGAATCCCTAGCACTCTGGAAAGGGCTAAACCAAGCAATCAACCATGATGTCCAAGATCTGGTAATAATAGGGGACTCCCGGTTAATAATCAAAGCTTTAATCCTTCTTAGCAGAGTCAAAATGAAAAACTCCATCACATCATGGAGAAAATCCAACTCCTCCTTGGAAAACTTTGATCTTATAAGCTTTACCACATCCTTCGGAACCTAAACACACTAGTAGATGCAGAGGCCAATAAATGCGCCCTCTCTAATATTGGGACTTTACATCTTAATGGAACAATGTCCAAAATGGATCTACCCTGACTCTAGGGGAAAAATCCATAAAGTAGTTATGGGCACAAGATGGAAGAGGAAATTCTCATGACAGAAGGGACCAGGCAAACCCAAGGCACTATAAGACAAAGCAAGTGGTTAGAATAGACAAATTTACTCATCATTCAGGCGTTGAATTTCCATGGAAAGGCGACAGTCTTGCAGGTCATCCATGCCCCCCAAATCGTGAGAATCATTTAGGGGAAATGATATGGGAGGAATGTTAGGTTCCTAACCCACACATAGGTAGATTAATATATTCGGATGTAATAAAGGTCAATATTAATAAGGCCTTTCAATAAAATAGAATAAGGTGTATGTAAGAAGACCTAATAGAAGCTTCCACTTCTAGAAGGATCTTCCTCTAGATGCTTCTCTTGATAGACATTTTGTATAAATAAGGGTCGAGGGTATGAAAACCCTAGCTTGGATATTATTGTAACAGAGCGTTGCTCGATTGGAGGTTTCCCCCTCGAAGAGGCCTGTGAACATTTCTTTCTGAATCAAAGTGTTATTTTCTATTTATTTTCTTATATCATTTATGTGTTATTGTGGAGATTATGCTGGATATTTTACTGTTATTCTTCCATTTCTAACATTTTATTTATGTTCTACATATTTTATATATCTGTTATCTTGCAAGTGGTATCAGAGAACTTTCCTTGGTAGAAATTGTGGGAATTTTTTTTTTAGGGTAGAGATGTATTCCGGCGTCTTTAAACCACAGAGATATGTCGTTACGCGCATAAACCCACGGTTGAGGGATTCATACACACAAGAAATACAAGTGGTTCTTAAGCGCACATCTGTTGGCCACCCTTGTAACCCCTGTTGGTACCCCTTCGAGTGGTAGCGCATCAGACAACACCTGTGTACGGATCAACCTAGATTTCCTGAAGCCCTCTTTAGATAAACCTATCAGCTACCGGACTACTATAGTGTCACCGAGAACAACACTCAGGAAGATACTCTCTAGTAACTGGGTAGTCGAGTACTATAGCTAAGGGTATGGTCTATCCTCCTTAGTTAGTGCCCTGAGATATTGGGCCGAGTACTACTGTTGGACCCTGCACATATATCAGAGAGCTATAGCACAGGGCAAACCCTTGTCTGTAGAACCTTTGAATACCTAACCCTTGGGGGACAGAAACATAAATGAATTAAAAACAGCCTAGATATATTGCTGCATAACTGTTTTCGGGTTGCCAAGAAAATACACATCTCTTTCTAGTTAAAAATTTGGTGATTTCATCACTGTAGTATTCTTCAGACTACAGTATAACTCCACAGGTGTAAAAAAAAAAAAAAAACAAGTCTGGAAATTTTTTCACCATTATTTGAGACCTATTCCATTTTATTCATCTCTATGCCCTTATCACTTTCATCCATATCATTTTTAGACAAAATTTTTTACCCCACCTGCTCCTTTTCAGTTCCCCCACCCTCATGGCCCATACCTGTAGCCAAGACTTGGAAGCTCGCTTCAACACCATGCAATCTAGTTTCCTAGAAACCCAAAAAGAAGTAAAACAACTCAATTCTATTGTTGCCTTCATCGATTCATCCATAAATGCTACCATAAATACAACCATGCAGTCCTCAATGGAAGAAGTCAAACAAGAACTTACCACCCAGCTTGAATCTGTCTTTGCAGCACTCTGCACCAAACTGAAGATCCCTATAGATGACCATTTATTTGAAGCACATCCAAAGAATGAAGGTGAAACTTCCTCCCATTCCCATACCTTTCAATCCCATCACTTTCAACGTCACATATGCCTTCCACGGGTGGACGTAACCAAATTTGATGGCTCTGACCCCACTGGTTGGGTAACCCAAATGGAGCATTATTTCTCTTTATGTGGCATTATCGATGACTTGGCCAAACTCCGATATGGTGTTCTCCATCTAGATCAAGAACGTTGGCAATGGTGGCAATGGAGAAAAACTTCCCATCAAGGGTATATTGCTTGGACCCAATTTGTGATTGAGCTTTATGAATGCTTTGACATGGACACCAACCATTTGGGCCATTTGACAAAGTTGAAGCAATCTAGAACAGTAGAAGACTTCATAGCTACCTTTGAACTCCCGGCTTTTCGAACAGAGGGCATGACTGATGCTTTCTTTCGAGAGTGTTTTATTAGTGGCCTCAAGGAGGAGATTCAGGCCCATGTCCTCATGGCTCAACCCTTGACTTGGGTGGAGGATACTAAAAGGGATAAAGAATAACAACAGGTGGTATCATCTCAAAACTGAAAACCCTCCTTTATCCCTCACCCTAAACTCGGCACTCCCACTACTCCCTCCACCACGTTAAAAATCCAAAAATTCACCAGGGTTGAGATGGTTGAATGCCAACTCAAAGGCCTTTGTTATAATTTTGATGACAAATATTTCCCGGGCCACAAGTGTAAGGAACAAAATATTTTTATGGCCATCTCTTAGGACATTTCAGAAGAGGATGTTGAAACTCCCCTTGTGTCTGAGTCACCTCAAATCACTGACATAACCCCTCCCTCAGACCCTCCCAAAGTAGAACCCGTCATTTCCCTCAATGCTCTCACTAGTTTTTCCGCTCCCCAAACCCTCAAGTTAATCAGTTACATAAAGCATCAGAAGGTCATCATTCTGGTTGATAGTGGAAGCACACATAATTTTATTCATCACCACATTGCCCAAGAAACTTATTGCTACATCCATGTTGTTAATAATTTCCAAATCATGATTTCCAATGGCGGTTCCATGAAATGTGGAGGGCACTGTGAAAATGTGCGTCTCCAAATCGGTGAATACCACCTAAAATCCCATATGTTTTCTATTTACATGGGTGGTTGTGACATTGTGTTCGGTGCTAACTGGCTAAGAACTTTGGGTCCCATTCTCATGGATTTTAAGGCATTAACCATGCAATTCAACCAAGAAGGCCACCAATATAAATTCCAGGGAATTACTGTTGGTTCACCTGAGGTCATTAGTTCCCATCACATGGAAAAGCTACTCAAAAAAGGTCATTCTGGTGTCATTGCCCAACTCCATGCCATTCAAGCAATAGAAACACCCAAGGTGCCGCATGAACTCCAAGCTCTCCTTTCTAAACATCAAATGGTATTTTCCACTCCCCAAGGCCTCCCTCCTTCCCATGATGTTCATGATCATTCCATTCCCCTTGTACCCAAAATCCTTCCTCCCAATATCCGTCCATATCGCCACCCCTTCTCACAAAAAAATGAAATTGAGAAAATGGTCCAGGAACTCCTTAATGCAGGCATTATCTACCCTAGTATGAGCCCTTACTCCTCTCATGTAGTCATAGTCCTAAAGAAAGAAGGTTCTTGGAGAATGTGTCCTGACTTATGTTCCCTCAACAAACTGACCATTAAAGACAAATTTCCCATTCCATTCATTGATGACCTCCTAGATGAATTGAGTGGCGCCCAATTCTTTACTAAACTTGATCTTCGCTCGGGCTATCACTAGATATGTATGAAAGAGGTAAACATTCCAAAGACGACCTTTTGCACTCATGAGGGCCACTATGAGTTTTTGGTCATGCCCTTTGGCTTGTGTAATGCTCCCTCCACCTTCCAAAGCCTCATGAATCATGTCTTCCATCCCTTTCTCCGTCATTTTTTCTTAGTTTTCTTTGATGATATCCTTATCTATAGAAAAACCTTGACCGACCATCTTACTCATGTGGATCAAGTTCTCCATCTCCTCTCCCAGCACCAACTTTTCCTGAAATAGTCTAAATGTGCTTTTGGTGCCTCAGAAGTAGAATAATTGGGTCATCTAGTTGGCAAGGATGGTGTCAAGGTGGATCCAAAAAAGATTGAAGCTATGCAAGATTGGCCGCACCCAAACACTCTCAAAATCTTGCGTGGATTTATGGGCTTAACAGGGTATTATCGCAAGTTTGTTAAGAACTATGGAAAGATTGCAGCACCACTCATTGCTCTCCTAAAAAAAATGTTTTCACTTGGACTCCAGCCACTGCTCAAGCTTTTCAAGCCTTGAAGATGGCCATGTGCACCACTCCGGTTCTGGCTCTTCCTGATTTCACAAAGACCTTTGTGTTGGAATGTGATGCCTCATGGAAAGGAATCAGTGCTATCCTTATGCAAGAGGGTCGACCATTGGCCCTCACCAACAAGCAACTGTTTGAAAGGAATCTGGGCAAACCCATTTATGAAAAGGAAATGTTGGCTATTCTGCATGTCGTTGAGCTGTGGCGCCCTTATCTTTTGGGGCAACGCTTCCAAATCAAGACCGACCATCAAAGCCTCAATTACTTTTTGGAACAACGCATTTCCTCCCAAGAGAAACAAAAATGGGTGACTAAGCTCTTTGGTTATGATTATGAGATCATTTACAAGAAGGGAAAAGACAATGTAGTGGCGGATGCACTGTCCCGAACATATGAAGAAGAAGGATCCCTTTTTTATCTTTCCTTCATTGTACTTGATTGGCTCCAAGTTGTGCGACAGGAATGGCTTCAAGACCCCAAAAGTTTGCATCTGATCCAGTAATTGCAGAGCAAGGCTCCAGCTCCCCCAGGGTACTCTTGGCTACAGGATGAGCTTCAATACAAAGGCCATTTTTATTTAAGTAAACAATCAAAGCTTAAATCCACAGTGCTTTCTGAGCTTCATGCTACACCCACAGTGGGGCACTCAGGGTTCACCAAAACATATGACAGAGTCAAATGTTCTTTTTTCTGGGATGGTATGAAACAGGACATCCGTAATTTTGTAGTTGAATGTGAGGTGTGTCAATTCAACAAGGGAGAAACAGTCAAATCTCCGGGCACACTACAACCGCTTCTGTTTCCACTGTCTATTTGGAAGGATATCTTTATGGACTTTATTACCGACTTACCCAAATCAGGGACTAAATCAGTCATAATGGTGGATCGCCTTTCCAAGTATTCTCATTTCCGCGCTCTTCAACACCCATTTACTGCATCCATGGTGGCTCAACTTTTCATGGACCAGGTCTTCAAGCTTCATGTCATGCCGCACTCTATTGTTTCTGATCATGAACCAACTTTCACAAGCAATTTTTGGCAAGAACGGTTTAAGCTCCAAGGCACCCAATTGCATCTTAGCACAGTTTATCATCCCCAGACTGATGGTCAAATGGAAGTTGTCAACAAGTGTTTGGAAACATATATGAGGTGTTTTTCTTCTAAAAAACAAAATCAGTGGGTTCAATGGCTACCCGTAGCTGAATGGTGGTACAACACTTCCTACCATACAACTACTCGCATGACTCCTTTTGAAGCAGTATATGGACAGAAGCCACCTTCAGTTCTCTCATACTTACCGGGTACCTCGAAGGTCCAGGCGGTTGACCAAACACTTACAGTTCGACAAGATATTCTTCATACCCTTAAAGAGAACTTGGTCATGGAACAAAATCGTATGAAGCAACAAGCAGATCAAGGTCACTTTGAACGCTAATTTGCAGAAGGGGATCAGGTGTTTCTGCGACTGCACCCATACAAGAAAACTTCCCTCAAGGCCGAGAATTGTCATAAGCTAGCGCCCAAATTTTATGGTCTTTATACAATTCTCAAACGTGTGGGACAAGTCACATATCAATTAGCTCTACCCAGTCAGTCGAAGCTACATCCAGTTTTTCATGTTTCATGCTTAAAGAAGGTGATTGGAACTCAATGCCAAATTCAAACCAACCTTCCTGAGTTAGCTGAAGAAGGATCCATTTGGCTATAGCCAAAAGTAGTTTTGGAATAACATGAGTTTCGCCTGTGTCAGTGAACCATAAAGGAAGTGCTAGTCCAGTGGAAAGATACGAATCCATCAGATGCCACTTGGGAACCAGCTACCATTCTGTAGCAGTTTCCTCATCTCAAGCCTTGAGGACAAGGCTATTCTTAAGGGGGCGGACATGTTAGAGTCCTAACCCACACATAGGTAGATTAATATATTCGTATGTAATAAAGGTCAATATTAATAAGGACTTTCAATAAAATAGAATAAGGCAGATGTAAGAAGACCTAATAGAATCTTCCGCTTCTAGAAGGATCTTCCTCTAGATGCTTCTCTTGATAGACATTTTGTATAAATAAGAGTCGAGGGTATGAAAACCCTAGCTTGGAGATTATTGTAACAGAGCACTACTCGATTGGAGGTTTCCCCCTCGAAGAGGCCTGTGAACATTTCTTTCTGAATCAAAGTGTTATTTTCTATTGATGTTCTTATATCATTTATGTGTTATTGTGGAGATTATGCTGGATATTTTACTGTTATTCTGCCATTTCTAGCATTTTATTTCTGTTCTGCATATTTTATATATTTGGTATCTTGCAAGGAATATGATGTTAAAAGGGGAAGCAGGGACAGACCCTTTCATCTCAGGAGCATACAGAGGCAGCCAAGGTAGTCGTGCAGAGGAACATAGGCGGGTTACAAGTGGAGCACGCATAGTTTCAGAACACCAGGTGAATAAAAGAAGGCGATCGAGATGGCATCCAGATCGAGAAACAAACCCAATATAGAAGACAGGTTGAATGCATTGTAAAATGCCCTAAAACATCTCAAGCAAATGTTGAATCACCAACTGGATTTTCTACAGAATTTGGACATTGATGCAGGAAGGCAGTTGGAGTTGTTGGAAGGAGACATCACCACTATGAAATTTGAGCTAATAGAGGAGCTTGGAAATCTGTGTAAAGAGATCAAGGACCCCAAACAATAATTCAAAGTCAGAGTCAGCCAACTGGAGGAAACAATAGCCCAACAGAACAAGTATTGGAAGAAAGACCCAAAGTATTTTGATTAGTTTCTCAAAACTAGGACGGGAGCTCTGTAATACCTCAGCGAGGAAGTTGTTTTGTATAGAAGCCTCCACAGTAAATAAATATGTAATGCTTCCCTCCCCTGGAAGGAAAGTATAAAATCCAGGTTTTGCAACCGAATAGTAGATCTTGGCTCACTATATTTTTAATAGCACCAGTGGCTTCGCCACTGTTTTCTTTAATCAAAATCCATTACTCGCTTTTGTCAAAAAAAAAAAAAAACAATAGCAAATTTCCGACTATTTCCAACGGTAAAAGAGTGAGAAATTAAGATTAAAAATGAGAGTTTGCAGCAGCCCTAATGGTTGTAGCATAAGTTTGTAACCACGGAAATATATTCTTGACCAATAAAAACACCCCAATGGCTCAAGCAAGCGATTAAGGAAAATAATTGATTCCACTTTGAACAAATTCAACATATTGTAAAATCACGTATTTCAATGTAAGAATTTTGTTTATCCAATGCAATAAAATATTAGTGCCTTGCCAAATGGGTTTTTGATACTTCTTGTATCACATTAGTACTACTAAATATTAATGGGTGTAATCCCTTTTTCTCCCTTGAGATATCAACCATAACAAGGTAAATTCTAGGAGAGTGTAAACCCTTTTACTCCTAGCAACCTTCGCAATAGCCCTTTTAACATACAATAATGAGAAAAATGGGTGGAGGTTGTAAATCCTTATACTCTTCCAAGGATATAGCCAATAACAAGCATGGAACAAGAAATAAACCTAACAAAGTGCATATTTTCCTTACCAATCCAAAGAAATGCCAAGACAAAACCCTAGTTACCAGGAAATTTTCATCACCAAAGCAAAGAGAAAGAGCCTCCAAGAGTATCGCACCACTTCCTTTCATAAGACAATAGATAAACCATATCACAATAGAGAGAGAGAATTATTTTTCCCAAGTAGGGTGAAAATTTCATCCAACTATCTCTCTCCACAATGGAGAGCTATGCCAAAATGAGATACAAATCATCTCTATTTATACAAAATTTCCTAAAACATGTTTTTCCACAAAACTTAGGGTAAAACAAAAGATAAGGGGTCAACATCCCTTATCTTTCCCCTTTACAAAATTAATATTATTTAATTCCTATTTTGCACATAAGATAAACCCTAGAAACATGACATTATCCTTCTTTTGGGAAACGTCTTGAACTTTTGGTCAATTCGTTGAGTTGGAGAAGGGAAATCCTTTCAGTGATCCATGGGCCTCTTCCTTCAAAACATTCTTATTGTCTTCATTCACCACCAAACCCTATCCCTAGGGTGACATCAAGCCCTTAAAGGTTGAATTTTTGGCCCTTTAAAGCAAGTGGTTTGGCATGTATAGGTTGGGAAATATTCTCCAAAATGTCTTCTAGGCCTCAAAAGGAATTTCATCATCATCCAGAGTGTGGCCCCTTGGCATCCAACCTGTGGGATTCAAGCCCCATGGAATCCCAAGCTAGGCTTGTTCTTCCCAAATTGTCCACCAACTAGGTCTGTCAAAGAAAATGAATACACCCTCCAAGGATCTGAAGTCAAATGCATCATGATAAGTAAATAAAACTAATAAAAAATCTATTTGAGCATGTACATCCAAAATACCTCATCAAAATAAACAGGTGCTCAAAGACCCTATGCAATTTTCCAAATTTAGGTATGGGATGGCTGACAAAACGACCTATTGGGTGAATCGTAACTCAAGTTTAGGAGTGTTTCCAAAGTGGCCCCCTCTCTAAGACATGTGTAGAAAGTGACATGGATGGGGTCAAGACTCTTGGGCATGGGGTTCATGACATACAATGGATCATATTATCTCATATATGGATGCCTTTGTAGAGGGTGTGTTGCACCTTCGTTTTCAATGCAACCTTTTTCCAATCCCATTTATTTCCTTTTGTTCTTTTTAAAGATGTTTCCAAGTTGATGTCAATGTGTGGCTTATACCTAAGCATGAAAAATAGTGCCCACCTTGCCTCTACCTTGGTCACATCATGCTTCCCCAAATTGAATTCATGTGTGGGGCTTCTACCTAAGCATTAAAAATAGTGCCCACACATGCTCTACCTTGGTCGACATTTTGTATTAATTTTTTTCATGGGTCCCATTAGTTTCTTATGAGAGACATTTCATTGACCTCAGGATCCCTGGGAAATCATATATAAGGTTCATTATTTTATTTTATATTTTTCCAACTACAAGCCTCTGGGCCTTCAGCCCCTTCTTTCCATGAAATCAGGGACAATCCTGTATTGGGTCAATACACCTAAAATCCCAAAAGGTAAGGAGATGAGGGGATGAAGTGTGAAAAGTGAAAAGTATGGTTGTGAATGGCACAATGAATCATTAATAGAACCTCCCAATAGAAAACCTATCCCTAAGGGTGACCCACTTACTATGGTGTAATGTCAACCGCCAAAGTGAAATAGGGAAAAGAGCATAATTTCCAAGAAAATGTTACATAATCAAAATTAGTTTAAAATGAGACAAACTCAAATGCCTCAAATATTGAAATGACACTCACCATAATACTTGAATTGTACCTCATGGAGAAGGACCCAATGTCTCCCAAAAGCCAATTGGTGTGGTGGATACCCTCATGATGAACTTGGAACTATGGTTGCGAGGTGGGTCTTTATTTGTGAAAGTGGACACTGCTAGTCAAGTTGTCTCTTGGTACTCCATGTCCACAAACTGAGGGCCTCGTGGCATCATCTCCATAGTTATCCCTCAAATTTTGGATTACAAGCATAACAACCTAGTTCTTATACAATCCTGATAACTTACCTCTTCAATATTTATCTCCAAAAACACTCTAGAACTTTCCCTTCATTGTTTATCCAAATCCAATGCACTCTCTTTGGTTGTTGTCTCTCCTTTCCTATGAAAAAACATGCCTATATAAAAACGGCTCCTTGGACATATGAATTTCCTCTCCTTTTGTTTTTTTGTTCACTCACACTCATCCCCAAACTTATTGTACTTAGACCCATGCTCCCATTAAGTATGGGATGTGACTCCTCACACCCACCCTCTTACAAGTATTCAGTGATTGGGATCTTCCATACTCAAGGGAAAGCTAGAAGGTTCACTCAAAAAATTAAAAAAACAGAAAAAGGATTTGGGAATCAAACTCGTGAATAAAACCCCCCTTTTTAGACCCCTCCTCTCTTCTAGATTATTCATCCCCTATATTTATCCATGTCCCATAGTATCTAGCATAACATTTTATTTATTTAAATTCATAAATACAACTCACATATACATCACTTTGCCATAACCATTACTTATATCTACATTTTGAATTAATTTAACTGGGGATTATAGTGGGGATATTACATTTTGCAGCCTCCAGAGAAATAATGATTCCATCCATAATGACGATAAATATGTAAGGTGACAACCCGAACGAAGGCCTCTACCAAAATTGAAGAAAGGGGACTATTATAGAGTTATTAACCCCCTAACTATTGAGCCATCATCGCCTAAGAGGTCACCTATACAATTCAATATCTTTCATCACTTCTTTCCTGAGTTTCTAGCCTGATTTCCACTTGGTGTCTCTTTTCCTTCATTAAGGGTGTGACCAAGAGGGTTGGTATCCCTTTATGTTTTCCCAGGGAGCGACCGGTTTCTCTGTCTGTGGCTTAGGGAGTGACTGAGCCTAGAAACCCCCATTTTTTTACTTGGTTGCAATGGATGAGACCTCCCACTAATTTCTCGGGGTCTAGCCTCGAGAAGGTTGCCCTTATGAGCTCTAGGATCTTATCCTAATAACCATATGGCCTTATCCCTAAATCTCTATAAAAACCAATCCATTCTCATGGGAAGGGAGACGACAGAGATAGTAAACTTATACTTCTATTTTGTCTACCATATTTGGGCGAGGAACTTGCAAAGAGAATGTTGCATCAACTTCTCCATTTGTAAGTTGTAATGCTGCTTCAGTAATTAATAAAATGTGTACTGGATGTTTCCCTCTATTCAATTGTCTATTTTCTTGCATGTATTCATTTAGATAAACTTAATAGAGTTATCTATTATAATATATTAGTAGAATCATCATTGGTTTGTATGCATCGACCTTGATCTCGGAAAGGATCTTTCTTTATTGTGTGTAGATTGTTGTCTCTTGGAGAAGGAATAATCTTCACACAAGAAACCAACCAGGACCGTGTTGTTACCCATGATTTTGGTCGTCATGATGATGTATTGATTATGGTGTACTCAGGCTCTTCATTAGAACTTTCTCCAGAGAAAAGTTAGCTTCATCTCTTTTCAGAAATCACAGTTTTGAGGAAGGTTTGCAGGCTACCAATACATTTACCTGCAAGAATGCATGATTCTCGCGGGCTTCTTTAAGCTAGGGTGTGAGAAGTTCGCACTGTGTCTAACTACTAGGGTGTGAACCCTTTCTAAAGAAGGGAAAAAGATGAATTCTCGAAGCTTCTAGAAGGGAATCTTCTAGAAGGATGAGATGGCATTCAAATGGTTATCTAAGTACTGGCTTTCCTGATATTTTGGGATCATTCCTATCCAAGTAACTAATTCATTATCTCTTATATATTGAGGGGATTCTCATGGAAGAGGTTAGAAAGCAAACAAGCAAGAAGCTTATTGGAGAATTAGTGAAAGACTGTGTGAAGGATTGAAGCTACAACAGTTAGAGAACTCCAGCAAGGTTATAAAAAGTGGTTGATCTTCTTCATGCAAGTGAGAAAGTGTGTGTGTCAGAGCCAGGAGCCATTGAAAGGAGGTTTGCAACATCAAGGCTCAGGTTGTAAGCTTTGCTTTCCATCAATATAATACAGTAATATGTCCATTTCCCATAAAGTTAAGTCTACTTTATTGTATAACTCCTTGATCATATACATCGATTAACTGTTGAATATATTGAGTTGTTTTTACTTCAATTGGTTTGAGTTGTTTTGGTCTTGACAGCATAAGAGCATTGGAGCGAAGCTGGAACAACAAAGACCTAAGGAAGCAATCATAAGGTATGTTCATGATTCTTGCCTCCTATTTCATTCAATAGTTAAAATCTAGGGAAAGAGTATTATTCTGTCTTGTTTTGTTCTATATCCAGGTGGATCTAGGGAGATCGGTTTGTGTCCGCACTTACGGATTTATCCAATAACAAAATTGGAGACTCCACTGGGGACAATCCCTTTTTCTTTGTGGACTTTTGTGTTTTTCTGTGGCCATTTGCTCTAGTTTCATTTTTCTTCTGTCTTATCAGTCTCTGAGTCTTCAGGATATCCTGATAGACCTTCTGAGTCTAGAAGCCTTTTTGAATTTTGCTTCAATTTTCAAAAAAATTGTTATGTTTAGGAGTTCTCACACTGCAATCCATTGTAGCCTGCGAGAATTTGGAGGGTTCCCATCTTGCACATAATTTTCAGTGCGGGGACCTCGCACCTTGCTAAAGGGTCATCTGCGAGAATCATAGATTCTCGCACTGTGTAACACTACTTGCCTGCGAACAATATTTTTCAAAATTTTGAAATTGAGTTTTGGTTTTTCTAACTGCTCAGATCAGTTGAATTACCTCTTTTGGGTTTCTTGGATCATTGATTGATATGTTTCTTGCTTTAGTTTGCATGCGTGAACAGTTTTAGGGTTTCAAGGTTTTTCTTGTCCTTTGTGTCTTGAATTTCGTTTCTTGACTCTTATTGGCAAAATCATTCTCTCTGACTTCAGGAGTTGAGTATGTCTGATTGGTTGAGAACCAGTGATTGGTTGAAAGTTGAGTACTTGGTTTTTTCATTTGCTTATTGGTTTGAAAGAACATTTTTGTTTGCATTGAGAAGACTCATTGGTTTGCTCTTTGTTTTTGATTTCATTGAAAGGGTTGATTGGGTTGTTATTGCTTCATTCCTTATAATTTGATTTTCTGCTCTCTCATTGGTATAGTGAGAGTTCTTTTTGGAAAGTGAACAACAAGTTTTTCTTTCAAGAAATTGTTTTTGTCTTTTAGAAAACATTGAAAATAAAAATTTAGAGATTGTTGAAGTCTTTGAAAAAGACACATAAAGAATTGTCATTTGCTAAATGATTATTTGTGTTGGCATTTGAAAGGAAATTGTGCATTGTAGTACAGGGTTGATCTTGAAAATTTTCTCTTTCTCCCATAACTAGGATTCATTGAACGAAAAGTTATACATTTCATTCTCATCCTTGCATCATTGGGTCAGAGTCATACAACATGAGTTTCACTTCCGTTACCTTTGAGTAAACAACAGCTTTTAAAAACACTGCGTAATATTAAAATTTATCTAGTAACTCTTTTCTAGGGCTCTTGTACACCAACATTTAGCTAGGCTAGTGCTTTGGAGTAGGAAGAGAGATACACTCTCCAAAATCTCAAAACACACAATAGAATATTGAGTTAGGGAGTGTTAAATTCCATTTGCAACATATTGTCCTAGGAAGCCCTTCTAACACAAGGGTCAAGCACTAGGTCTCATTGGTGTTGGCAGAGTTACTCACCCTGCTTTGTTGACATCAATGTAGAGATTGCACGTATTACGGGGGTCACTCAGAGGTATAACCACAATGATGAGTGGAATACTTTTGAGTTGATTTCGGGCTAGATACCCTGCCCTTGCATGTGGATCGGACTATCGACTGTTTCCCCAGGCTGTATGGTTGTTTGTGGTGACCTTAGTGTCCTTTCTCTCTAGGTTCTTACCCAAGGTGACTGTGGAGGGGAAAGTCTTCACGGTACCTGGAATTTACGTTGATCAAACTCACTCGGGCTTCTTGGAGGGTATACCCACGATTATGTGTGGGAGATTGCACCAGGGTGTAAGTCTGTTAAGCAAGTCGTCAGCGTAACTTTTCCACCCTAGCCCCGCCCCTTCTCATCTCGTTGTTGCGATGTTGGATTTCATCACCAACTAGTGGATTCGAAATTAGGAGGTCTTGTTTGCTTGGTGATTGCTTCCTAGATTTTGTTTACTAGCGCGTGTTGTTTGTTTCTCGAAGTTGACCATAGGAATTTCTTCGTAGATCTTGTTACTTGTTCACAATAGCTCCCCCACATCGCTCACGTAGAATGCAAGTTTTGTCTCCAGAGCATCTGGATGAGTCACAATCTTTGCCTACAGCTACACCTGAGGATTCTCCTCAGAATGGTGACACTGCAGTTGTTACCACACCCCAAGTGGAATCAACTGACTCTCTCGAACCTTTTCGCATTACCAATACTAGAGAGGATTATCGCATTCGCCATGGTGAACAACCTTTTGTGCGGTTAAATTCTGCTGGATCACCCATAGGGCCCTTTCCCGGTGAAGAAGGCCAAGATCATTTTTGGTCAGCAGACGTCCACAGGCCGCTCTTTAGTCCTGAGTCGCCTGTCGTCTCCGAAATTAACCCTCCAGTGTTTTTTGAGACTGAGATGGTCCCGGTGAATACTACTTATCACTTTACTCTTCTTGCCGAGATGGCCCATCTCACAAATACTACGAGTGTCCCAACCGAGATTACTGCAGCTAATCTTGCTCCTATCAATACCCAACAAATACCTAATGTCACTCTGACACTACCACCTGGTTACCATGCATTGAATGCTTTGTTGAATGCTTCAAATCCAACACCTCCACAAAACCCATTCGATTCTCCAGGTGGTCTTCCTCTTCCTGGGCATCCTATTCCCGGTTTTATTCCGACACTCCCTCAATTTCCTTTCGGCAATCCTAATCCTAGTGGCATAATACATATCGTTGCACAAAACCTGTAGATTCCAATTGGTGGACAAGGTGGTACGATTCCATTTCCTCCTCCCGAAAAAAATCCACTTACTACATAGCCTATGATTGGCACACAACTTCCGGTTGGAACTCCACCTACGATAGGGGGACCGACCCCACCTTTCGAAAAAAATATAGCTCCTGCTTTGGCCCACTATTGGAATCAGATGCTACAAAATCTTCCTCAGACGACTGGCGGGCAACAACCTGTCCCTACTATAGGCCAACCATATCCAGGTATACGAAATCCTATTTGGGGTACGAATGCTCAAACTCATGTCCCCACTCAAGGTTATAATCCTCCGAGTTACTATCCTCTCCAACCACCACTGAATCAGCCAGGGTCTTCCTATTATGGGCAGACTGCTTATGGTCCTACTGGTTTTCCAACAGGGCTTCCACCCCAAAGTCACCAGTACCCACAAGTGAATCGACATTTACCTTTTCTTGCTACTTTGGATTTGCCAGATTTTTCTAGAATTCTCAATGATCCTATTCGTCACTCTCCCCAATGGCCTGTTATTCCATCTAAGCTTCCATCAGACATTCCGAAGTTCGATGGAAAATTGGGAGAGGACCTGAACAATCATGTGATGACTTTTCACCTATGGTGTTCATCCAACTCATTGATGGATGACTCCATTCACTTACGTCTTTTTCAACGAACCCTTACCGGTTCTGTTGCGAAGTGGTATATTGAATTGCCACGAGGTTTCTTCTCTAATTTCAACACCCTAGCTATGGATTTTCTTACACATTACCAGTTGCCAATCCGTTATGATACTGGGATTGATATTTTGAATTCTTTTAAACAGACTAAAGGCACTCATATTTTGGATCATATCCATGAGTGGCGACGACGTCGACGTTTCATTAAACTTGAACTCCCCGATCAGTTACTGGCCGAATGGTTTACAAAGTCATTTGTGAATGAAATCGGTAAGGATATTTCCATGGGTGGAGTTGTCACCGAAGAGAAGGCTATAAGTCGTGCTCAATATCTTAATCTCGTTTATTCGCAAACGGGAACACTTTATGATTTATTACCTGAGTTACCTCATCCTGGTACTTCCAGCACTTCAACTACTCCCGCTGCCTCACATGCAGCTGACGGTGTGATTGGTTCTGCCCAAGCCCAATCACATTCTGTTTCAAGCTCCAATCCTAAGTCTGCTACTTCTAATGTTCAAAATGCTCCATCTCCTGCCACTTCCACCGGTAAAACTTCTGAGGTGAACGTCGTTCAATCTACCCCGACCGGTAAAAATAAATCCAAGAAAGGGAGAGGCAAGAATAAGGAGAGAAAAAATAATAATCAAACAGAGCAACCTAAAAATACCCCTGTTGAGGATCGGGATAAGCGCAAACCCACACGAAGGATTTTCCACAACGTGCCGAGGTCACTAAGTTCTTTCATGGAACACCTAAGCCATATACACCGGCAGTCTTATCCCAACCCTTCCCGTCTCAACAACAGGCTCAGTTGGTCATCCATGACCAACCATCTACTTCTACCACATCTTATGTTTTGATGTGTACTGGTGATTCCAAGCCCAACAACATTGCACTCATGACTAGAGCCAAAGATTATACTTCGTCTAAGGAGAAGGTTGACGATTCACCTCCTACTTTGGTACAACCCTTTCCACCGACTCCACCTACAAACGACCTTCTTCATCTCGAACGACCAAGCCTTGATACAGTCTTACGACCCCCTAAGGGTGTTGTTCGCAAGTCGGATTTCAATCCTCATGCTTGTGCGGCCTAGAACTGTAGCATTGTGGAAGATCTGGCCCAGACACCTTCAACGATGTCAGCCCTTGAAGTCCTTCAGTCTTGTCTTGCACAACGGAAGACACTGTTGAAAGCTATAGGTGGAATTGACCCCACAAATACGAATTTGATAATATTTGACTTGGAAGATCACATTCTGAGGTTACCACCCCAACTCGCATTCCAGATACAAGTTGTTGTCTCTGACAAGAACATTTGTCGAACTGTAATCGACGAGGGTGCCTCAATGTGTGTAATGTCTTTTGCTTGTTGGAAAGCCATTGGCTCTCCTCCCTTGAACGAATCACAAAATACTTTGAAAGCCTTCAATGGATCTGGTTTTAAGCCTTATGGTGTTCTTCCATCGTTACCTGTTACACTACAAGGTAAAACAGTCCAAGTTGAAGTGGAAGTGTTCGATGCTCCCCTTGATTATAATCTTCTACTTGGTCGTAGCTAGATTTATTCCATGCGTGCGGTAGTGTCAACCCTTTTCCGTGTAGTACGTTTTCCTCATCATGGAAAGGTAGTTACTATTGACCAACTTGCCTTATTTAATTCCGATACTCGTACTGGAAATGTGCCGTTTATAGCTAAGACCCCGCCGAGTTATGAGAATGTCGATGTCGGCCTTTTAAAGGACTCTTCGTTAATGGGTGCTTTCCCCATTCCTCCGCCTGATATTCCACGCCCATCAGTTGCTTCTATCAACATGATCTCCACCGTGCCTCATGAACTTCCTACGTCACATGACCCTTGGATTGTCCCTGACCCTGGAGATCACACTTGTTTCAGCGACGTCATGTCGTTAAGTCCGGTTGAGTCTTCTTATCAAGCCATTCAATCGGCAACACCTTCTACCTCCTCTCTTGATGAGTTGTCTCCAGATCCTTTCCGTGTCATTTTTCCCACTGACAAGATGATCATGTCCATCATGGAGGACACCCCTTGGGACGATGGACATCATCGTTCCATACTCTTTCTAGAACAACAAACTCTAGAGAACTACCAACGGATTTCGACTCCGTCGACCATTGTTGTCATTTCCACGGTTTCTGCGACTTCACATGATGTGTTTTCCAAAGGGAACCTCAGTAATATATCTCCCATGATTCCCATTGACATATCAGTTAAACCTAGGATAGTTGAAAATGTTCACATTGGAGCTTCATGTTCTCCAGATGAAATCGTCACCTATACATCCCTGTTCAAAGAATTTCATGACATATTTTCCTGGAGCTACGAAGAGATTCCTGGTATCGACCCTGCTGTTGTTGTACATGAGATAAAGACATACCTCGGAGCTAAACCATTCTGGCAGCGCCTTCGTCCGGTCCACCCACGTAACGCAGCGACAATCAAGCTTGAGGTTGAAAAACTTCTCAAAGCCAACTTTATTTATCCCGTGGCTCTGACAGAATGGGTTTCTAACCCTGTACCGATTGATAAGAAAGGTGGCAGTATTCGTGTATGTGTTGATTATAGGGATATTAACAAAGCCTGTCCAAATGACAACTTTCCAACCCCTTTCGTCAACCAGATCGTCAATGACTGTGCCAGAAGTGAAATCTTTTCTCTCATGGATGGTTTCTCCGGCTATAATCAAATTAACATCGCTCTCGAAGACCAACATAAAACCGCTTTTATTTGTCCTTGGGGTACTTTTGCCTATAGGAAACTTCCCTTCGGTCTTAAGAACGCTGACACGACGTTTCAACGTGCTATGTCTTATGATTTTCATGATATAAAGCATATCGTTCAACCCTATTTGGATGATTTACCAACTCATTATTTACGCCGAGTCGATCACCCCACTCATCTCTAAGCCATTTTCGTTCGTTGTCGGATCTATCGTATTCGTTTAAATCCTCATAAATGAGTTTTTTGTGTAGAATCTGGCCGTCTTCTAGGTTTCATCGTTTCACGTCAAGGGATCCGGGTAGATCCTCTTAAGGTTGAGGCGATTCTTAATCTCCTTCCTCCTTCTACACTGCGCCAGTTGCAAAGTTTTCAGGGGAAAGCAAACTTTCTTCGTCATTTCATCCCTAATTATGCCAAAATTACTCGTGGTTTCACTCGACTGTTAAAGAAAGATGCAGAATTTGTCTCGGATACCGTAGCCAACAATGTTTTCAAGGATTTGAATTTGTCCCTCAGGCGAGCTCCGCTTCTCTTTCCTCCTGATTATAGTCGTGATTATTTTCTTTATCTTGCTGCCTCAGAGTATACTATTGGCATGGTACTTGTCCAAGAAGATGATAAGGGCGATGAGCATGTTGTTTATTACTTGAGTCGAAGTCTCACATCCACTGAAATCAAGTATCAACATGTTGAAAAACTGGCCTTGGCTGCCGTTCAAGCCGTTCAACGCTTCAACATTATATTCTCTCCAGGAAAACTATAGTGATTTCTCATTGCAAACCTATGCAACACATTTTGACACATCAATTGCTAGGGGGAAAGTACTCCAAATGGATTGTCATACTCCAGGAGTTTGAATTGGAATTCGATCACGCCACGTCTAAGAAATCCTTAGTTTTTGCTGAGTTAATATGTGATTTTCCTCACTCTGCCATGGAAAATGTAGCAGTAGATTCATTACCCGATGAATCTCTTTTCCTAATTAGTACTGACGATCTTTGGTATGGAGATATCATTATATATCTCCAAACCTAGACTTTTCGGCCCACCTTGCCTAGCACTGAACGACGTCGTGTCCGTTATCAAGCACATGAATACATTATTCTCGGTGATACTCTCTACCATCGGGGTATTGACTCTGTTTTTCGACGTTGTCTAACTTTTGACAAAGCCGAGAAATCTCTGAATGACTTCCATTCCGGAGCATGTGGTGGTCATATGTCTGGGTATGCTACTGCCCAGAAGATCTTATGCGCAGATTATTTTTTGCCTTCCTTGTTCAACGACTACATTACTGTTGTCCAGAAATGCCATGCCTGCCAGACCTACAACCAGAAAATTTGGTCACATCCTGCTCCTCTTCATCCTGTGGTCTCAGTTGGTCCTTTTGCGAAATGGAGCATTGATTTCATGACATGTCACCCTCACTCGGTCGGGGGGCATGGTTACATCATTGTAGATGTTGATTATTTTACAAAATGGACCGAGGCGATGCTGACATTCGATAATACTGGAAAGACTGCAGCATTGTTTCTTTTTAACCATGTCATAGCTCATTTTGGTGTTACTCAAGCTATCATTACTGATCACAGTCGTAATTTTAGCAATTTTATGATGTATGAACTTACGGAAAAGTTGGTTCTTCATCATGATAACTCAACACCCTATTATCCGCAAGCTAATGGCCAGGTCGAAGGAATCAACAAAGTTCTCATAAATATGATTCGATGGATGATAGGAATTCATAAAACAAGTTGGCACATGATGTTGTTTTCGGCATTGTGGGCATACCGGACATCTGTTAAATCCGCTACGGGGTTTATGCCTTTTCGATTAGTCTATGGTGTGGAAGCCATTCTTCCTATAGAATGCGAGATACCTTCTCTGAAGCTAGTTGTCGAACTCTTACCCAATACTTCTGCTAAAGAAGAACATCTATTGTATCTGATGCGATTAGACGAGACTCGAAATGATGCCACTTTAGTAATAGAAACCCAGAAGAAACGTGTCAAGGCACAGTATGACAAGCATGTCAAGCCTTGTGTTTTCTCTGAAGGCGATCTTGTTCTTCTCTATGAACATGATCGAGATGTCTTAGGAGCCGAGAAATTCGAACCAATGTGGCGAGGTCCTTATATTGTTCGCCGAGTTTTGGAAAAAGGAGCATATGATCTGGTCGATTATGATGGTATCCCTTTGAGTGAACCCAGGAATGGGTTGTACTTGAAGAAGTACTATGCATAAGTCATTTGTGCACAAGTACTTGTACTTTTATGTATCATACTTTATGTGTGTTACTTTAGTTTTCTTTTGACGTTATCTGGTCTCTGCCCTTATGTGACGTTGTGTTTGATTTCCATATGTCGGAGTCTTCGCTACCCTATATTGGCTTCGTTAATGGTGCTAGTCGTAGTACTCGGAACCTAGCTTCCGCTGCGTGGGCAATCTATGCCCCAACAAATGAACTTATATCTTTACGAGGTGTATGTCTTGGCCGTGCTACCAACAACATCACAGAGTATAGCGTCGTTATTGAATTATTGGTTGATGTTATATCACTCAGAATTCATCATTTGGTTGTGCAACTTGACTCGCAGCTTATAGTACTACAGCTAAGTAATATCTACTCTATTCAAAGTCCTACTCTGTTACGGGTATATTTGCGGATTCACCTCTTGGAACGATATTTTGATCACATTGAATATCAGCATATTCCTAGATATCTTAATACATTAACAGATGCATTGGCTAATTATGTATTGGACAGACATTTAAACCATTTATAAATCAAACACATTAAAATTCACACAATATAAAGTAAACTGGTAGAAGCCATTTGTATATATAATGATCAAAAGAGTTTGTTTTTACAAAAAGTTGTCCGAAGACCAAAATATCAAAAATTGAAGCTTAAAGCTTCTACAAAGTGACGTCACGGATGATGTTCATGGTAACATACAAATTCTCTAGCAACTCTATGGAGCAGTCGACCCATAGCTACTGATACCCCTACAGTGTGATGCTGATCACGTCGTGGAACCTCTCACAGACTCATATCTGGAATGTCTGCTGTCAGGCCCTCTAAATTCTGTTCCACCACCTGATAATCTTCGGCATATTGTGTTGCTACTGCTGCTACCTCTCCTCGTCGCTGGATAGGAGAAGTTCTAGGAGGTCTATACGGTCCAACATCTGTGTTATCAACAAACATTTTTGTGTTAGTCTTTGGATAAATATATAAAACCAAAAACATTTAAATATGATTAAAATTCAAAAACATTTAAAAAGAGAAAATGCGTGTGCTTCTTACCTAGGTCTCCCCACTGAGCATCCTCAGGCAGTGCTAAATCTGGATCTCCTCCGAAATCCAACCTGGCATATGCATAGTCATCGACCATCAGCATCTGGTTTTGGAGCCAGTCAAAGAATATATCATCATACTTGACGATTGGTCCTGCCACGTGTCGGGCCATGAGACGACACCACCTCAACATCCTTGGATCTCTAGGACCCAGGAAGTCCCACTCAACCTGTAGTCTAAATACGGGGACCCTCTCAGGGAAGAAGGACACTAGCAAAGAACCATACCCAAATTGTTTCAATTCACCTCGCCTGCATTTCGTTAATTTCCTTTTGATACTGCGAAGCACAACATCCGCCCAGTTGAATACTCGGGGCTCAGTACACTCGATGGCGTACTGGAAGTAGCTCTGTAATTCCATATGCGGAGCAGAACTCCCGGCCATCCAAGCGATAGTAAAGAGAATAGTGTGGAGGGTCAAGTCTTGTACCCCCCAGATAGCAACTTTTCCCTTTTTCCTCTCAGCCTCTGGTACACAGTATTGATTGCAGTATTCACTCATCTTGAGGCCACCACCTTTACTACCAGTCAGACTGACATGATACCCATGCCTGGACAACCCGGTCAAAAAGTATATGTCCTCAATGTCTATGGACAAAGTATGAGCTCCTACATTGAAAACCTGCTGATCTGGGTCCCACATATGGACTAGATACTCCAGTAGTCTGACCTGGGCCCTCATGCCCAGGATGCGAAAGTATTTTAAGATCCCATAATCTCTTAGTCTAGCTATGGTGGGAGGATGATTCTCAGCATTTTCATTATCCTCCTCATGTTCTCGTTCTCTCCACTCAAGCACCATGTTTGTAGCTATTTATCTGCACAAGGAACATAGAAGGAAGATTAGTGATTTTGTTCATGATCTAAATCTTTTTCATTGGCTAAATATTTAAAAACAAAATTGAGTTCGGCGCTACTCGCAAGTGCCTCATTTGCACAGTGAGAACACCTCGCAGGTGGCTCATGGCTCACCTGTGAGAACGAATCATTATCGCAGGTCCCGTATGGGCCGCCTGCGAGAATGCCTATCCGTATGTAGGGTTCAAAAACCAACTTGAAAATGAAGAAATAACCAATGAAATCAAAAATTTAAACCATGAAAATGTCAAGAATGAAGAGCTTACAGTAATGCTGCAGACGGCTCATCAAATGATCTCTTGTAGCTCCCGGAAATCAACGCCAAATTCAGAGGGTAAAAAGGGGGTTTTTGGAACTCAATAGTGAAAATGTGAAATGATATGGTAAAAATGTGTATTTACTCATTTAATTTACTTTTTACTATGTCATTTTTGGTTTTTTATGTTTATCTATTGTTTAACCTAATTACTAATATCAAGATGAGTGTAATGACTTGCAGGTGTGTTGACAGTGATGATTATATACAAGGGTATGGACATATTTTTCTTTGTAATGGTGTGTTTTTTATTGTTTTTCATGGTTTTTAAATAAAACCTCGAGCATCATTTTTGTCCGTTCTTACGCTCGTAAATACAAGAGAACGTGATCGAGCATAGTTTTATCACTTTTTCGGGCTCAACAAGGTTATACGAAAAAGGAACCCCCCTGGAGTCCTCTTTAATCTCTTTTCAAACTCTCTAAACATGAAAAGATCATTGAGAGACCTTGCTATTTTCACGCTCGATAAAGTATTTGAAGTACGCGTCTGGCGAGCGATAATTTCTCTCTTTTTCGGTCTCATCCAGACTATGTTACAAAAAATGAACTGAGAGAGTTCTCTTTTAAGTGTTTTTCCAAACTCTATAATCTTGAAAAACCTTCGAGTTTACTATCTCTGGACTTGTTAAACAAACATTGACAGACCCATGATGGGACCGAACCACTCCTTCTTAGGGTTCGTTAAACATCCTCCGAGGGACTCGTCCTAAGGATGAGCTTATATCAACAAGCATATGTGATCCTCTTCAAGCTTGCGTAAAAATAAAGAGGTACTTGCCAGAAATGGTGGGGGGAAATTTGGGAAAGGGATATGTTTCATCTTTGTATTGATTGGTAGTAAGTGTCGCTCTTGAACATGACACTCCCTATTCATCATCTGAAGCTGATTTGGGAAATCCATTTGTCTCTCATTCGATTTTCTACAAGGTCATTCTATGTGTCGTATTTGAGTCAATGCTGCCAAATCATTGGTCGTGTTGTTCATATGTTCAAGATAAATCCATCAAAAACCTATATTGAGTCGGCCATCTGCAGTTATCCATTCTCTCTGTGTCGGCCTTCCCTGTGTCCAGTCCAATTTGCAAAATTCTCTATTTCACTTTCAAACTCTGTTACTCATTTCGTGTCATTGATGGGGGATACATCAAGGCCCTCCTGTGACGAGTTTTGTTCCATTGAATTCAGCTCATTATCCGGAATCAGGACTTAGAAATTATTTAGTACCTTGGAGCTTGCATGCCTCAATGGCAAGTTTCCTCGCTTTCGACAGTGGGTTTACATCATTGACCCCTGATTGAAAGATTCCGTCGGATGTTCGACATCAACTCATTTATTCACACTTGATGGATTGTACTATGGTACCTTGGGAGTCATTGACATCAATGGTGATTTCCCTTGCACTTGTTAACGGTTACATCAATGACCGGTAATCAAGTGGTTTCTACCATGTTCGATTTCAAAACATGTAATCACATGGTTAGATTCGTACTTTGGGGGACAAGATTGAAGACCCTGGATATCCTCTTTGTAATCTAGGTTGCGATGGAGTATGTATAATTGGCGACACATATATCCACTATGTATGTTTCGTGGCTATGTCGTCTTGATTTGAAATCTCTCACATAGATCCACAGTGTATTCATGTGGCTATGCTATATTTTGATGGCATGGATCCACAGTGTATGATTGGTGGCCATGACCCATGTCTACAATGTCATCAGTCTAGGATCTTAGTATGGGAATGCCTACCTTAGAATTGATATATCTGATACTCTGCAGATGCTTGATTGTTCGCAGGTTTCTAATTAGATGTGCTCCTGGTTCTCGACACACACATGCAACTTACAAAGTCTATCGACTGTCACTGGTTCCAATCTCAGACTTTGGGGGGCATTCTGTTACCCATGATTTTGGTCGTCATGATGATGTATTGATTATGGTGTACTCAGGATCTTCATTAAAACTTTATCCAGAGAAAAGTTACCTTCATCTCTTTTCAGAAATCACAGTTTTGAGGAAGGTTTGCAGGCTACCAATACATTTGCCTGCGAGAATGCATGATTATCGCAGGCTGCTTTAAGCTAGGGTGCGAGAATTTCGCACTGTGTCTAACTACTAGGGTGCGAACCCTTTCTAAAGAAGGGAAAAAGATGAATTCTCGAAGCTTCTAGAAGGATGAGATGACATTCAAATGGTTATCTAAGTACTGGCTTTCCTGATATTTTGGGATCATTCCTATCCAAGTAACTAATTCATTCTCTCTTATATATTGAGGGGATTCTCATGGAAGAGGTTAGCAAGAAAACAAGCAAGAATATTATTGGAGAATTAGTGAAAGACCGTGTGAAGGATTGAAGCTACAACAGTTAGAGAACTCCAGCAAGGTTATCAAAAGTGGTTGATCTTCTTCATGCAAGTGAGAAAGTGTGTGTGTCAGAGCCAGGAGACATTGAAAGGAGGTTTGCAAGATCAAGGCTCAGGTTGTAATCTTTTCTTTCAATCAATATAATACAGTAATATGTTCCTTTCCCATAAAGTTAAGTCTACTTTATTGTATAACTCCTTGATCATATACATCAATGAACTGTTGAATATATTGAGTTGTTTTTACTTCAATTGGTTTGAGCTGTTTTGGTCTTGACGACACAAGAGCATTGGAGCGAAGCTAGAACAACAAAGACCTAAGGAAGCGATCATAAGGTATGCTCATGATTCTTGCCTCCTATTTCATTCAATAGTTAAAATCTAGGGAAAGAGTATTATTTTGTCTTGTTTTGTTCTAGATCCAGGTGGATCTAGGGAGATCGGTTTGTGTCCACACTTACGGATTTATCCAATAACACGTGCAGGGACAACCTTCATAAATTAGGTATGTTTCTTCCTTAAAAAGAGTCCTAGTTATCGTTTGCATATAGATCATATCTTTAAACTCACATAGACTACATATCTATATTTGTCTTAGGTATAGGAAGAACCTAAGGGATATCAGCTCTTGCATGGCTCAAAATCCCTACAACATATTGGAAACCATATTTGGGAACAACCTTTATGTGTTTTTCTTCCTTCTTTATGTGTTTTCTTTCTAAGATATTCATCCACTTAAGTTTCATGATCTAATTTCCAACCTTTGTGGTACTCTTTCCTGAGTCTAGTAAATAAACCTCTACCTCATATCTGATAGATCTCATCTAGATCTAGCATTTTTTCATTCCTCTGTTTTGGTCACACAATCTCAGTGTACATAGACTGACACATGACCCTCTAGTTTTCATTTTCCTTCCTTGGGAGGGTGACCATATCTGCCCCTAGGATAACTAGGAGAGACCATACCTTCTAGTCGTCATGTTCCTCTCACTAGGGAGAAACCAGGTCACTCAGTATCCCTTTGTAGGGAGACACCATCCTCTTGAAACCATTTTTTTTAGAGTTATCCTTCAAAAACCTCATCCAAATCCATTTCCACTGGTCTCCTTCAACACTCCAGACCTGTCTTAGGCCTCTCTCATTGATTTTGATTCAAATCCTTTTGAAATTTATGAAATTTATCTTCTCCTTTTTGTAAACTCATGTGATTGATGGGAACAACTAGGATCATCTAGTCTAATCCCCCATATTAAGTAGAATACTATTGACTGTTGTTTGAGTAGATTATTTTGAAAAATATTTCTTTTTACTCTGCAAGTCTCCTTTTCATTAGCTTGAGTGCTTGTTGTTTCACAAAATATTTGGACAACCCTTCAAAATAATATCTAGACTTAAAAAAAATTGTGTTCTTAAAGTTTGCATATTTGGTTCCTTCTTCCGATGTTTTCATTCACTATAGAATATTTTTGATCAAAAGAAAAGGTTTAAAAAAGAATTTTGTTTCAATTTCATATAGTTTGAAAAAATAAAAACAAAAAGCATTGCATTTGGAGTTCTTTAGAACAAGGTTGAACCAATTTGTGTTTCGTTAAGAATTTCAAAAATCATCCAATAAATTTTGTTGGAAAATTGTCCTTTTCTCATTTGCAATAATAAAAGTGAATCGGTATGCATTAGGGTGTTCTATTACATAATAAGAAAAAAAGTACTCTTCTCCCTCCCATAAATAGGATTTATCGAAAAGAGAATTGTTGAAATTTCATTATTTTGCACCTATTTGGAGTCAATTCCTTTCATATCATGAGATTCACTTCCACGTAACCCTTTGAGTAAAAAACATCTTTAAAAATGATCACGCATTAATAAAATTTACTAGACTTTTATTTTCTAAGAACACCAACAGTAGTCCAGGTTTAGGGTCTTTGGACTAAGACAAGTGAGTAAATTTTCCAAGACCACAAAAAAAAACCATAGAACACTAAAGAGTGCTTAAATCCAACCTTTGTATAGGCATAGCCTGGAACCCCCTCTCAAACAGGGGCTAAACCCGAGGTCGTGTGCGGCTGAGAAACAAATATTACCCCTCCAAGGCTTAACCAAATGTAGTGGAACAATAGTATATTGGGTATTCTTATTGGGAATCGATTTTTTTCATTTGGTCTCATAACTTCATGAATCTCGAATCCGTTCGGGGTCATATGGATCTTTTTTAGGTCCTCTTGTTCTCAAACCTCTGAGGGAATTCCAGACTTGATATCCATCTCATACTTTCGGACCTAACTGTCAACTATACCCTCCCGAAGGTTGACTGGGAGTTGGTAACTTTATTTTCCATAATATTTAGTTATTTTACACAAGGTGATGACAAAGGGGAGTCTTTTCTATACCTGGATCAGATGTGGGTCAAACTCACTCAGGGTCCTTGGAGGGAAACCCACAAATAGACCATTGGGGATCTTACACCAAGGTGTAACTATGTTAGGTAGACCGCCAATGTAAATGATCCACCCACTCACCCCATCCCCTTCTCGCATGTTCCCATGATGTTAGATTTCATCACCAACTAGTGAGCTCATTGTGAGAAGTTTTGGTTTTTTAGTTTGATTCCTAGATTTTTAGCGTGTGTTATTTATTTCCTTTAGTTAGATTTATGAGTGTCATTGTCATAATTTAATATTGGTTGACCAAGAATTGCATAGGTCTTGGAATATTCAAGGTTTTTCTCCTTTACATTATCAACCCTTTCCTATTTACTCACCCGAAGAACTTCACGAGGAAAACCACTCTAAATATAGAAGTATTGTTACTCCTTTGATCGAATGCCTAGAGACAACCAATTTTCAAGAGGGATTTGTCCCTCCTGTCAATCAACCCTCAACAAACCCTCTTTTCCCCATATTCATATAGATAAACTCTTCTGGAGAACCTGAACTTGATATCAATTACCTATCTCTACCAGTTGTACCTTGCAAAGACATCTTGAACCTGGAATCCCAACAAATCCACTTGTCATAAGGTTTCACCATGCCACCACAAGTTTATGGTCCATCTAATCCTATCCAGACCGCTAAAAAACCCTTTGGCCATGAAATTTTAAATCGATTAGACACAACTATTGACTATGCTTTTAAACTCTTGCATTGAGATCCTTCACATGCCTCTTCACATGCTCCCCATCCCCCCACATATAACATCTCCCATATGTTTCAAACTTCTTTCCCTCGTCCCTCCCCCATCCAATATACATTACAATAGGCTCAACTAAACGTGGTCCCAACCCAAACCTCGACATTGACATTTGTATCACAATTTGTCCCAACCATCTTAGCACCACCCTTAATAACCCAATATTATACACCCCCCACTAAGGGGAAACCTCTATTTACCCCAGTGTTATTAGGAGGAAATCCCAACCTTTTTGGAAAACAACCTTTGACGGGAGGATTTCCTCCCTAGGGAGGTGAACTAATGGTTTTAGGACAACCGACATCTATGAGTCAACCTTTCATTAGGCGAAAACCCCTATACTCAGGGAAAATATCTAGTCAACATCCAACTAGGGTGAAACCATTGACTTATGGATCATTTTCAATGGGGGAATACCCTCCCATCGAGAGCCAACCTTTATTCGACTGGGGGAAACTACCCACCAAGGGGAAACCTGTTTGACAACAAAGGTATTCCAAAAGAGGACGAACACCTTCAGTAACCACTCACACAACCAGATCAAAGATCAACACACCAATGTTTTGATGTTGTAAATCCCCTACAGGGAAACATCCATAGCTCCAACCAAAGTAGCTGCTTGGAGAAGTTTATTAATGCAAAAGAAAAATATTATAGAGATATTTTACAATAGAGTTTCCAACAATCGATCTTCAAAAAATAACCCTCCATTCTCTTTAAATAGAGATCATGGACCAAGCGGGTGTTAAGCCATAGATCAGTGTCCATTAATATCAAGGAGAATATCGTGACCATCAGATTTCTTAACTACAAATGCATACTAATGCATACTAAATAAACATACTAAGAAACACACTTTTTACCTAACGACACATTAGACCAAGTATATCTTAACTAACTCCTAAGTGTCTAAATATCCTAACATCCTCCCTTAAAAACAACTTGGGATAGGATTGAAGGATTTACAATAGTGACACAATAGGAGAGGGAAGGAGGCATTAGAGCCTATCCCCCCTTAATGAAAACTTCTTGAACTCCTAACATAGATCGAAGTTTGGAAAACTTCACTTCTATAAGAGACTTTGTGAAAATATATGCAACTTGATCTTCTGTAGGGAAAAACAATACTTCAACAACTTGATCATGAATGAGATTTATGACGGAGTTCATGTGTAGCTCGTTGTGCTTGCTACATTGACGTTGAAATTGGTATTTGGCGAGCTTGATGGAACTCTATTTTTCACACCAAAGGTTGGTCGGATGTTGTTTATGGAATCCAAACTCTGAAAGGATTTGTTCAAGCCACAAGGCTTCCTGACTTTCATTTATCATTTCTCGGTACTCTCCTTCCATTGAAGAAAGTGCAATAGCTTGTTGTTTCTTACAATCCCAAGTGACAAGTCCTAAACCAAGTCTAAAAACATAACCTACAGTATATTTCCGATCATCAGGTTTTCCAACCCAATCTGAATCAGTGAAACCAACCAATAAAGGAATCCCCCATGAATTTTAATGTATCCTGAAATGAATTGTACCATGGACATAGTGAAGTATCATTTTAGCTTCTTTCCAATGGCTTTCATGGGGTTTTTTCATATACCAGGAAACAATACCAACAACAAAGGAAAGATCAGGATGGGTATGATTCAAGTATAAGAGGCTACCAACTAACTAACGGTACAGGGTGGCATCAATTTTAGGAGAAGTACAGGTGGCAGTAAGCTTGACTCCAGACTGGAAGGGAGAAGGAGTTGGTTTACAATCATCTATGTGAAAGCGACAAAGAAGGTCACAAGCATACTTAGACCGGGAAAGACAAATTACTTCATTGGTTTGCAAAACTTGGAGGCCAAGGAAATAGTGCAAAAAACCTAAGTCTATCATTTCAAATTTCTTCTTACGACTGGTTTTCACATGGCTTAAATTTTTTGAGTCACTACCAGTAAGGATAAGGTCATAAACATAAAGGACAAGGATTATGATATGGCTTCTTATTTTCTTGGTATAGACATTGGGAACATAATGTCATCTAGAGAATCCAGTGTCAATAAGAAAGTTTTCCATTTTGGCATACCAAGTTCGGGGAGCTTGCTTAAGACCATAAAGATATTTCTTAAGTAGACAAATAAGGCTAGAGTCATTATGGACATAGCCAGGAGGTTGTTCCATGTATATTTCTTCTTGCAAATCATCATGCAAGAAGGCAGATTTAACATCCATCTGATGGACCTCCCATTTATGTGAGGCAACAAGGGAAAGAACAAGGCAGATGGAATTCATTGTGGCTACAGGTGAAAAGGCTTCAGTATAGTCAATTCCTTCAACTTGGGAAAATACTTTGGAAACTAATCGAGCTTTCTGTATTTCAACACTTTCATTGGATGCATACTTAGTTTTGTAGACCCATTTACATATGACAAGTTTTCTTCCTTTTGGAAGAGGTACAAGATCCCAAGTATCATTGGCCATTAAAGAACGATATTCTTCATTCATTGCTATATCCCAATATTGATGACCTGAAGCTTTTGCAAATGTCTCTAGATCATGAGTCTCTGAAACTTGAGACAAAAGAGAAGAGGCTCATTGGAACTATGAACATGTCTAACATTGATATGAAGGATCACCGAAAAGATCACCAGTTTCTTCTCGTGTTGAACGAACCCATCTAGGAAGTTGTGGAGATGGTGTTGGTTCAGGTTCAAAGGACTCATATGGAGGAAGATGAGAAAGTGGAGGTGGATTTTCATCCTCACTGTCATCATCTGAAGAAGAAACTAGAATAGGAACATAAGAAGGCACAAATGCCCAAGATGGCTCGCAGGCCGAAGAAGGCACAATCATCGAATTAGGCTCGCAGGACAAGATATTTTCATCAAATTTAACATCTATTCTAATAATAATTTCATTACAATGTGGTTGAAGAAGTCTATAACCTTTGACATCTTTTAAATAACCAATAAATATACACTTCTCACTTTTAGGTTGCAATGCTTTTCTTTTCTCGTTAGGAATATGAGCCCATGTTGTACTGTCAAATACACGGAAGTGAATTACATATGGTTTAATTTTAGTCTGTTAAGAACCAAACATCAATATAGCATAGAAAAACCTCAAGAAAAGTACTCAACGCCTTGAAAAAGAGATAATATCAGATAATAATCCTCTTCGAGGGGGCAACCTCCTTTTACCCCACTTAAATGTTCAAGTACAAGATGA
>ML816219.1:77001-94714 GCA_009831015.1 Picea engelmannii | reverse complement strand
TAATGGCCTAAAGCCGACATAAATAAAATAACATTACTAATCTAAATCATAACTAATGGCCTAAAGCCGACATAAATAAAATAACATTACTAATCTAATATGCCCCAATTAAGTGGTAATGAGCCAATATTAGGGCTTAACATAGTCCAAGATTCATCCGGTGTTATATTTTTAAGATCCTTTGTGGGAGTGTGATTTACTATGTAATTTGCACAGTTGATTGCTTCCACCCAATACTTTAGACTTAATCCCTTAGATTGGATCATACAATTATCCATTTCTTTTAATGTGTGATTCTTTCTCTCAGCAACACCATTTTTTTGTGGTGTATATGGAACAGTGTGTTGCATTTGGATGCCCTATGTAGTGTAGTAACTTGTAAAATTATTGTTCACATATTCGCCTCCATTATCTGTTCTTAACTTTTTAATTTGATTTCCAGATTTCTTTTCTACAAGGTCCTTGTAGGACAAAAATTTGTCAAAAACTTCGCTCTTAAGTTTTAAGAAGTAAACCCAAGTATGTATAGAAAATTCATCAAGGAAAGTTAAGAAATACTTGCTCCCAAAAAAATAAGGAGAAGAGAGTGGACCACAAAAATCAGTGTGAACAAGATGCAAAGGGCCCAAGGCGTGCCAAGAAGCACATTTGACAAAATTGTCCTGATGATGTTTTCCAAGAACACAATCGACACAAACACCATCTCTGCATGAAACAAGAGGAAGACTAGTCACCATATGTTGATTACATAGTTGTTGCAATGAGCAATAGTTTAGATGACCAAACAGCTCATGCCAAAGTTTGCTCAAGTCATCGCTATGAGCAACAAAAAATGATGAAAAATATGATGACCCAAAGTTGTCAAACTTGTACAACCTGGTAATATCATCAACAATTACAGTTGAAAGAACATGCTTAGGATATTTTAGATACTTGATTACAACTTGGTGAGGTGAAAACTCTATGGTTTTACCTTCACCTAAATGAGTGATTTGATATATTGATAGAAGGTTACAAGAAAGACTTGGAACACATAATACATCATTGAAATGACCATTTTCTACTTGAACTATTCCAGATCCTTCAACACTAAGAGATCTATCATCACCAACAAATATTTTCTTGGTGTTATATTCATTTAGAGCATAAAATATGTCTCTATCCTTAGCCATATGATAAGATGCTCTAGAATCAATAAGCCACTCATCAGAAGAATAAGTAGAAGTTGAATTAAAGGAGAAACCAAAAGAAAAATGTGCATGTCCATGAGAAGAAGAAGAATAAGTAGAGTCAATATTGATGTTGTGCTTCTTCATCACTTCTTCTAAAGTTCCCATCTTCTTGAAACATTTGGACTCATCATGACCATCTTTATCACAAAAGTTGCAATGTTTGTCAGTATTCTTACTTTTGTATTTTTCTCATTTGTCACCATTAGGAGCAGAAGTTGTCTGAGTGGGTTTGGGACCCTTATATTGCTTGGTGTTGTGGCGAGGATGTTTCTTCTTGGGATTCTTGGGTTTATCTTTCTGATGGACGACTAAAGATTTGTTGGAGGTACATGTAGTTCTGATCACTCCAAGTTGTACAAGATTATCTTACTCTCTAATCAAAGCATTACAAAAGTTCTCAAGACTTGGTTTTTTATAAGATATCTCCAGAGCCTCTTGCATGGCATAAAAGGTAGATACAAAAAGAGAATATGTAGTACCCAACTTAGAAAGAATAAGATAGATGCAATGATATTCTTTTGTCTTTATATTACAATATTCACATAAAGTTCTTAGTGCTTTAAACTTAGATATATAGTCTTCAATGCAAGAAACGTTATTTGGACTTAAAGTCGGTACTTGATTTTCTAACTATTGTGTTCGAATAATATTGTGTTTACCAAACACAGATTTAATCTTGTCCCAAACTTCTTTGGGTTGATCAATTGATTGAAGGTGGAACCTTAAATCAGGAGAGATGGACATTGTGATTAATCCACGTGCTTCGTCATTCCTATTATCCCATTTGACTGTCTTATCGACATCAATGGGTGTTGTTTCATTTCCCAAGGTAATCCAATACAAGCCTTTACTTCTTAACAAATCCTCCATATGGGATTTCCATTGGAAGTAGTTGGTACTGGTAAGAAAGAGATTACTTGTAGAATCCATATTAAATATTCAGATAATATGGATTTAAAAACTTAAATTCATCATCTGGATGGAAAGATATCGAAAATTTAGGTGGTTTTAAAAAATACAGCACTGAAAATGGACTGCATATGTGAGAGTTATGCCCTTTTAAAAAAAGGCATAAACGATAACCAAAGGACCACGTAGTGGTGGAAGTTGCTTTATGAAGTGGACCACTTTTATAAAGAGAAGTGATGATCACTTTTACAATGAAGTTACTTTATAAAATAAAAGTTAGATGCAAAATAAATAACTCTAAAATAAAATATTAAAGCTACTTATAGTGATTCACTTTTATACTTGAAGTGAAACACTTTACAATTTTAGCATGAACTTTTTCAAAAAAAGTAACAAAATGAGAGACTTGAACTCAAGACCTCTTACTTAATAAGGAAAATTTTAACCAAATGGTCTATAAAAACATATTCAGGGGGTGTTCTTGTTGTTGTTGTTGTTGAATATGGCCTTGAGAGCATGCTCAAAAAAATTCGCTTCTCGATGACAAGAAGGGTTAGATCTCGATTAGCCTACCAGAAAGATGCACCTTTTCCTATTTGTTTCTAATTTTTCGAGATCACACAGGGTACGGGGCAAAAAGAATACATAGATCTAAAAGAGTATTAACCCGGAAATAAATAGTATAGAACCAAAAAAATACTCTACAAAAATTTAAAAATGTGTATTTAGGCTTTATACCTCCGGATCTGACAGAAATGGTCGTATCTTGGGAGAAAGTAAACCTTTTCGAGTGAAATGAAAAGTGTTCCTGACTAGAAAAAGCACTCTAAACGTAATGGAACAGTCCTCTAATCCTATAAATGTACGAAAATGAAAGAAAAATGAGATGAGGAAACTCGGCTTCACGATCTCGATCTACAATAGGAGTGGGTCTTCAAACAGGCTCTGATACCATGTTCTAAAACACAGGTATTCCAAAAGAGGAAAAACACCTTCAGTAACCACTCACACAACCATATCAAATATAAACACAATGATGTTTTCACGTGGTAAAACCTCTACGGGGAAGCATCCACGGCCCTAGCCAACACATCCACTTGGAGAACTTTATTAATGCAAAAGAAAAAGATTACAAAGAGATTTTACAAGAGAGTTTCTCACAATAAATCATCGGCAAATGACCCTCCATGCTCTTTAAATAGATATCATTGACCAATGGTGTTAATCCAAGGATCAATGGTCATTAAGATCTAGGAGAATATGAACCGTCGAATCACTCTATGTCGAGAACATATTGTGACCCTTAGATTTCCTAACTACAAATTTATAGTAATGCATACTAAAGAAACAAACTAAGAAACAAAAATTTTACCTAATGACAAATTAGACAAAGTAGATCTTAACTAACTCCTAAGTATCTAAATATCCTAGCAAAACCTCTAGCCACAGGGCCATACTCACTCTAGGGGACACAATAAACTGGGGTTCAACCCCCAACTATCAGACAAAAACCAATGTGGGCCCAAGATATTCCTTCTACCACCAACCTATTATTAGTCCACCCTTACCGAGGAATATCAAACACTATATGGAACCAACATCATCAACCCATCAACCCTGCAATTTCCACTGAACCAGGAGAAGGACCACCCTATGGTGGAGGACCTCCTAGCGGACCACTCTATGGTGGTAGACCTCCTGGAGGACAACCCCATGCAGGAGGATCCCCTGGGGGACCACCCTATAGAGACAAACATCCTAGATGACCACACTATGGTGGAGGACCCCCTAGGGGAGCACCCTATGGTGACAGACCCATTGGAGGACCACCCTATGGTGGAGGACCCCCTGGGGGACCACCTATTGAAATTACTAAGACAACTGAGAGGGGGGGGGGTGAATCAGTTGTTACTGTGCTTAAACAATATTAACAATTAAACCATTTTTACTCTTTCTCCAAGTGACCATCAATATTATACTGCATATGGACAACGTAAATAATGCGCATCACTCACACATAAAATATACTCAGAGACATATTTTCACGAGGAAACACATAAAGGGAGAAAACATTTCTTCTTCAAAATCACAGGTAGTCTTTTAAGTTCTGTACATCATCTATAATTGAGCACCAACTCAATGTGAGGCTACTACCTCTGTTTTACAAGCTCCAACTTGTTTGAGAGAAAAAACTCTCTGGTTTCTCTAGCACCCACTAGAAGGAAGAAACAACTCCCTAAGTGTTCCAACACCAACTAGATGGAAGCACCAACTTCCAGTCACATAGGCACCAACCTGTATAACAGAGAACAACTGTTCTCTCTTGCACCACCCTGCCACCCTGGTTTTTTTGGCTGCAACCAGATGGAAGCTACAAATCCCTGTGTTCAAGCACCCACTTGAACCTCTGAGGAAAACAGTCCTCCCTAGCACCTCCCTACCACCCTTACTACAAATAAATTATTGAATAACCAACAACATAGATAAATCAATTCTTACCACTTCTTCACTGTTCTGCAATTCTTCTCTACTACACTATTCTTTTGCTCTGTTCATATTTGGCTTGACTTGTTGTCTCTGTCTATCTATTATTTCTCTGTACTTCTCATGCTCTTTGATATGTACACATTCTTCTCTCTTCACATTTTCTCTTCTTTTCATCCTATGTTCCTTATCTCAGAGATTTCTTCACACTGCGCATGATGTAGTTTTACCTTTCTACAGTTCAACTCATTTTTTCAGTTAGAACAGCCAACCATTCATAGTCACTACATGTTCCTTTTATACACAACAACTTTTTTTACACCTCGAATCATCTTGAGAAAAAATGTCTCATCAACTTAATCACCAACCGTCCAAGAACCATGATTTGGTTCTGCTAACTGAATCGTAACTGATCGATTACTTGTGAGGTGAAACAGTAACCCTTCAATCAAGTTTCCAATTAACCAACACCGTTGGATTAAATCCACAGGATTTCGTGTTTATCTCATATTCCCACTAGCTGTGACCGAGCACTAAATAGAATTTGAATTTCGTGAATTCACATCTCGGCATTCCTGTGATGAAGGATCTCAAAACTCCAAGTCATGATTGCCAAAACTCCGAGATGGATCTTAGCACCACTAGCTTCTTCCCCTCATGTGACCACCGGCGGTGACCACAGGCTGCGCCAAAAGGCACTTCATATTTCACGAACTTATAAACTTCATCGAGCCTAATCAACGATCGATATCTCCAATGATCTGATGGTCCAGATCTCATCGTTGTCTCACATATCGTGATTCCTATGATGAAGGGTCTTGATGCTCCAATACGCAATCGCCGAGACTCTGAGGTGGAGCCTAACACCACTAGCTTCTTCCTCCATCTTCCGCAGATGTAACCAATGGTTGTGACCACAACCTTATTCAAAAATGCATTTCTTACTTTCGCATCTCGGGTATTCTGTCCTGCTCTGATCTATCGCCACGTGACTATCTTGGATCAACGATCCAGATCTTATCATGATTTCGCCACTGCACAAGCCTTCTTCATGCCTGATCAATGGTCCACAATCCTTGGTGATCTGACAGTCTAGATCTTTTCGTGATCTCACCACGTGTCCTTCTTGAATCAATAGTCAAGATCTTATCGCAATGTCGCATATCGTGAGTTTGAACATCTTTCCTTTGGATTTCATGATCTGTGAAACTTCAAAACGAAACCTTTGGCGTACGTTGATTGTTTTCCTCCTTATAAGATTACCTTGTTGATCTTTCCATTATCGCTATGCTACTGATCATGCTGATCTTTGCCATCTTATCGTGTTGAGCTTTGCCATCAATGACAAACACATGCCATCAATGACAAACACACATACTTTGCCTCTGTCTAAAAACATGCCAACAATCTCCCCCTTTGGCATTGATGGCAATCCCTTGAAAAACATGCAACTATACCACTGTAGCATCCTTGAAATTTACCACACTTTCTCCCCCTTTGACATCAATTTCAAAGAAGAAACACACTCTCCCTGATATTTTGCAGTGCATACTCCCCCTGTCAACTATGAGAAACTTAGAAATACAACAAATATTCAATAAGTACTCCTCCAGATCAAGTGAATAAATTAGACGAAAGAAGTTATAACCCTCAACTTTTGACGAAGATATCCAAAAGGGGTTGTTGCTAACGGTTTAGTAAATATATCAGCTATATGTTCTATGGAAGGGATATAATTTAGCTAAACAACTATGTTTGTGACTTGTTCTCTAAGAAAATGGTATTTTATTGGGATATGCTTAGTCTTGGAATGAAGAACAGGATTCTTGGAGACACTAATGGCACTAGTGTTATCACAGTGAATTGTAATCAGATCAGTATAATTTACCTTCAAATCTGTAAGAGTTTGAATCATCCATAAAATCTGAGTGTAACAAGTAGAAGCAACAATGTACTTTTCCTTTGTAGTTGATAAAGAAATAGATCCTTTCTTCTTACTAATACATGCTACCAACGAGTCACCCAGGAAGAATGCACCTCCACTGGTGCTCTTTCTCGTGTCTACACAATTTTCCCAATATACATCTGAATAAGCAGTTAACTGAAAATTCTGATTTCTTGGATACCACAGACCATAAGTCATTGTTCCCTTCTAGTATTTGAATATTCTTGTGACAACTACCAAATGACTTTGTTTAGGAGCAAACTGATAACGACCTACCATTCCAACAACTTGCATTATATCAGGACGGGATGTTGTGATGTACAAAAGACTGTCTATCATAGAGAGATATGTCCTTTGATCAACATCGATGAAATATCATCTTTACTGAGCTTGCAACCAACCACCATAGGTGTGCTAATAGGAGAGCAATCCTCCATGTAAAATTTCTTCAACATCTCTTTCAAATATTTTTCTTGAGAGATAAATATTCCTGCAGAACTCTGATTTACTTGTAAACCAAGAAAATATGACAGTTCTCCTATCATGGACATCTCAAATTCTGTTTTCATAGAGTTAGCAAACCACTAGATAGATGATTCATTAGTGCAGCCAAAAATAATATCATCTACATAAACCAAAACAACTAGTAAATTATCACCTTCAGACTTAATGTAGAGATTGTTGTCAACAATACCTTTCTTGAACCCTTTGTCTTGTAAACATTTGTCCAGTCTATAATACCAAGCTCATGGTGCTTGTTTTAGTCCATACAAGGCCTTCTTCAGCTTGCAAACATAATTAGGATTATCTGTCAATGAGAATCCTTCAGGTTGCTCCATATATACTTCTTCCTCTAGATCTCCATTAAGAAACGCTGACTTAACATCCATCTAATACACTTTAAATTTCTTATGGCATGAATATGCAAGGAACATTCTGATGGCTTCCAATCTTTCCACTGGTGCAAAGGTTTCATCAAAATATCGACCTTCAACTTGTGCATACCCTTTATAGACCAATCTGTCTTTATTTCTAACAACTTGTCCTTTTTCATTCATTTTATTCTTGAACACCCATTTGGAACCTATTACATTCTTATCTTCTGGTCTACGTACAAGCTCCCAAGTATTGTTCTTCTCAATTTGATCAAGCTCTTCATTCATAGCTCTAATCCAATCATCATGTTGGTTGGCTTCATAAAAAAAATTAGGTTCATTCATAGATAAAAAGGCAACATGATATTGTTCTAATTCTTTAATCAATTTTCTTCTTGTTTGAACTCCTTTATTTATATCTCCAATTATCTGATTTTCAGGATGATTCTTTCTAACAGTTCTGAGAGGTGAGTTTGTTTCTTTCTGCTGATTTATGCCAGCCTGAGTATTTGTATCTTCATCTGATTCAGATTCTTCTCTTCCTGATCCTTGGACCTGTTCATCTTCATCTTCAACTATATCTTCTGTGCTTGGTTCAACACTGCTTACATTTCTGACCGAGATTTCTTCATCAACTTTTATGTCTATAAAATCAACTAGTTTATGTAGCCTCTTATTGTAGCATCTGTACCCTTTACTATTTGTAGCATAACCCAAGAAGATACCTTCATCAGCCCTATCATCATATTTGCCAATGTTTTCATAATTATTCTTAATATAAAATTTACTCCCAAAGACTTTAAAATGCTTGATTGAAGCAGGTCTTCCAAACCATAGTTCATAAGGAGTCTTGTCACTATGTGGCCTAAGATGATATTTGTTAAGGATATGAATGGTTGTATGAATTGCTTCTACCCAATATGTCTGAGGTATGTTCCTTTCATTCATCATTGATCTTGCCATTTGTTGTATTGATCTATTCTGCCTCTCAACAACTCCATTTTGTTGTCGAGTCCTTGGAATTGTGTACTCTCTTTTGATCCCATGTTTATCACAGAACTCTTTGAAGTTCCATGAACTGAAATCTCCTCCTCTATCATACCTTACTTCCTTTAATCTTTTTCCTGTTTGATTTTTAGTCAGGGCCTTAAACACTTTGAATTTTTCAAATGCTTCAGATTTTTCCTTCAAAAAGGAAACCCATGTTAGTCTAGAATAATCATCAATAATCAACATAAAATGATTTTCTTTTCATGTAACTTCTTTCCTTGATGGTCCACATAAATCCATATGTACTGACTGGAGAGGTTTTTCTGTTGAAGGAATTTTTTTAGATTTTAACTGTGTGCGAGTAAGCTTTCCTATCTAGCAGGGTTTACAAACAGAGTTGTATGGCTTTGATATCTTTGGAAGATCTTTTACCACCCCATTGTTTCTGAGCTTGATTATATGATCAAAATTTAGGTGTCCAAGTCTCCTATGCCACAACCAACTCTCATCATACTTTCTTAAGTGGCATTCTTCTTTTTCTTCTGTTAACACATAGACATTGTTTTCTGTTACTATCCCTTTTGCAACTAGCTGTCCTAAATTCACAGATTTTATTCTACAGTCTTTAGAGGCAAAAATGACTTCACATCCTCGGTCACAGAGTTGACTGACACTAAGCATATTATGTTTCAGTCCTTCTACAAACAACACATATTGAGCTTTCCCTTTTCCATTACTCAAACTTACCATTCCTTTACCTTTTATTTTTCCTGGTGCATCATTTCCAAAAGTTGCATTCCCTGATTTGCTTTCACTTAGAGTTAGAAAATTACTTTTTTCTCCAGTCATATGTTTGGAACATCCACTGTCAATATACCAAGGATTCTTTTGTCTTTGGGCTGATAACACTAATCCGCACTGGTCATCTTCTTTCTTCTTCCAAACCTTGAAATTTTCAGCTGCAGGATTCATATATGTCTTATAGTTTCTTAAGTGACAGTCTGCAGCTTTATGTCCATAATTATGGTAGTTGTAACATTCTGGTTCACTGAATAACATATCATAACGATTGTTATGCTCATAACTATTGTTATGTTTCACCTACATCCTTCCTCCATCCATCACATGATTTATAGTATGTGGTCTCTTGTTTCTTCGTTGTCTCAATCTTTGTTGTGACACATAATTATTCCTTGAGTATCTTGATTTCAAATATCTAGATCTTAAAGAACAGTTTACAGCTTTGTGACCAAAGTTAGAACAGAAAAAACAATAACCATATAAAAAACCTTTGTACCTGGAAAAAGGTTGTAGTCGATTTCTTCCATGTTGATGATTTCTTTGATCAGAAAATGTGTTTGTGTTATTTCTTTGATCTATAGATTCAGTTCTGGTACTTTTTCTTTCATTCCCTCTTGGTGGTTGATTTTCTTTCTTTGTTTCTGCAGAGTGGTTGTTGTCAATGATTGTATTTTTGACAAACTTGATGGGTTTTGTATTACTTGAATGATCACTACTTGATCCTTCTTCATAGCCCAAACTGGCTTTCAACTTTGGATTCCTTTGTTGATTTAGAATGGAGGTTAATCCTTCTGAGGCTTTAATACTTGGCAGATTTTTATGATACAATCCCTTAAACTTCTCCATTTCTTTTCTGGTTTTTACTGTCTCTTCTTTTAAGGATTCACACCTCGCTTTCTTCTCTGACAACTTTTGTTTCAGTATGTCTTCTATTTTCTTTGCCTCTTCTAACTCCACTTTTAGTAGAGAAAAGTTTTCATCAGGTTTTTCACCATTCATTTTAAACTTCTTCAACAATTGTTTTTGTTTTCTCTTCTTACATCTGAGTCTGTCAAATTCTTCCAAATCACTGATTAATTCACCTTCCATATCCACCGTAGCTTCTTCATCATCCATTTCACCTCCTTTGTGTTCATCATCAATATCTCCCATAGCCATAAGCATAAAATCATTCACTTTGTCTTCACATGATGAATCACTATCTATGTCTTCTGAGGAATTGTCATTATTTGCACACAAACTTTTCTTTTGACTATAATTATTGAATTTGTACTTCTTTTCATCATCAGAGTTCTGGTCCTTTTTCTGATGGGGACACTTAGATTCAAAATGACCTATCTTACCATAGTTAAAACATTTGAAGGGAAGCTTGCCTTGATATTTTCCTGATCCTTTCTTTAACCTTCTCACAAATTTTTCCTCAATATCATCTAAATCTGAATCAATATTCTTGTCTGGTTTAAAATATGCTTCTCTAGTAATGGATATCTTTGTTGATTCGCATTTCATATGCAGTTAAAGTTCTTAGGAGTTGATCAATGGACAGAGTTTTAAGATCATTTAGTTCTTCTATTGCAGAAACTTTTGGATTAAATTTATCAAGCAAAGATCTTAAAATATTTTGAACTAAAATTGATTCTTCAAACTTCTCACCAAGACCCTTCATGGCATTCACAAGTTCTTCAAATCTTAAAAAATACTTGCTAACTGTTTCATCTTCATTGATCTTTAGTTGTTCAAACTTCAACCTAAATGTTTGAAGTTTGGCATCTTTTACTTTCTCATTTCCTTCATAGCTGCTAATAAGTTTATCCCACATTTCTTTGGCAGTTTGAAGATGCATCACCTTTACAAACTTGGCTTCTGCAAGTCCATTCAAGATAGCATTCATACCCTTAGAATTAAAGCTAAAATATAACTTATCATCCTTGGAATCTAGCACAATAGGCTTTACGTATCCAGTCTCTACTACATCCCAAACATCAGCACCTAAGGCCATTAGGTATGTTCTCATTCTAACCTTCCAAAAGGAAAAATTTCTTCCATCAAACAGAGGAGGATTATTGGCTGAAGTCCCTTCATGACTTGTCATGTTTAAGCTTATAGATCTACCTTTAAATAAAAGGAACCCTCTCTGATACCAATTGTTGATATTACTAAGACAACTGAGAGGGGGGGTGAATCAGTTGTTACTGTGCTTAAACAATATTAATAATTAAACCATTTTTAATCTTTCTCCAAGTGACCATCAATATTATATTACATATGGACAACATAAATAATGAGCATCACTGACACATAAAATATACTCAGAGACAGATTTTCACGAGGAAACCCATAAAGGGAGAAAACCTCTTCTTCTTTGAAATGATAGGTAGTCTTTTAAGTTCTGTACATCATCTATAATTGAACACCAACTCAATGTGAGGCTACTACCTCTGTTTTACAAGCTCCAAATTATTTGAGAGCAAAAACTCTCTGGTTTCTCTAGCACCCACTAGAAGGAAGAAACAACTCCCTAAGTGTTCCAGCACCAACTGGATGGAAGCACCAACTTCCATTCACACAGGCACCAACCTGTATAATAGAGAACAACTGTTCTCCCTTGCACCACACTGTCACCTTGGTTTTTCTAGCTACAACCAAATGGAAGCTACAACTCCCTGTGTTCAAGAACCCACTTGAACCTCTGAGGACAACAGTCCTCCCTAGCACCTCCCTACCACCCCTATTACAAATAAATGATTGAATAACCAACAACATAGATAAATCAATTCTTACCACTTCTTCACTATTCTGTAATTCTTCTCTGCTACACTATTCTTCTGCTCCGTTCATATTTGGCTTGACTTGTTGTCTCTGTCTATCTGTTCTTTCTCTGTCCTTCTCATGCTCTTTGATATGTACACATTCTTCTCTCTTCACCTTTTCTCTTCTTTTCATCTTATGTTCCTTATCTCAGAGATTTCTTCACACTACACATGTTGTAGTTTTACCTTTCTACAATTCAACTCATTTTTTCAGTTAGAATAACCAACCATGCACAGTCACTACATGCTCCTTTTATACACAACAACTTTTGTTACACCTCGAATCATCTTGGGAAAAAACTTCTCAGGAACTGAATCGCCAACCGTCCAAGAACCATGATTCGGTTCTGCTAACTGAATCGTAATTGATCCATTACCTGTGAGGTGAAACAGTAACCCTTTGATCAAGTTTCCAATTAACCAATACCATTGGATTAAATCCATAGGATTTCATGTTTATCTCATATGCCCACTAGCTGTGACCGAGTGCTAAACAGAATTTGAATTTCGTGAATTTGCATCTCGACATTCCTGTGATGAAGGATCTCGACACTCTAAGTCACGATTGTCGAGACTCGGAGATGGAGCTTAGCACTGCTAGCTTCTTCCCCTCACATGACCACTGGTGGTGACCATAGTCTATGCCAAAAGGCGCTTCATATTTCACGAACTTATAAACTTCATCAAGCCTGATCAACGATCGAGATCTCCAATGATCCGACGGTCCATATCTCATCGCTATCTCGCATATCGGGATTCTTGTGATGAAGGGTCTTGATGCTCCAAGTCATGATCGTCGAGACTCTGAGATGGAGCTTAACACCACGAGATTATTCCTCCATATTCCACATATGTAACCACTGGTTGTGACCACAGCCTTATTGGAAAACGGATTTCGCACTTTCGCGTCTCAGGTATTCTGTCGTTCTTTGATCTATCAACACATGCCCCTCTTGGATCAATGATCCAGATCTTATCGCAATTTCGCCATTTCACGAGCCTTCTTCATGCCTGATCAATGGTCCACAATCCTTGGTGATCTGACGGTCTAGATCTTTTTGTGATCTCACCACGTGTCCTTCTTGAATCAACAGTCAAGATCTTATCGTGATGTCACATATCGTGAGTTTGAACCTCTTTCCTTTGGATTTCCTGATCTGTGAAACTTTGAAATGAAACATTTGTCGTGCTTTGACTATTTTCCTCCTTCTGAGCTTACACTGTTGATCTTGCCTTTATCGATATGTTGTTGATCGTGCTGATCTTCGCCATCTGGTCATGCTGATCTTCGCCATCAATGAAAAACACATGCCATCAATGACAAACACTCATTCTCTGCCTCTGTCTAAAAACATGCCAACACCACCCTATGGAGGAGAACCTCCTGGAGGACCACCCTATGGAGGAGGACCCCCTGGGGGACTACCCTATGTTGGAGGAGCTCCTAGTGGACCACTATATGGAGGAGGACCACCTTATGGAGGAGGACCTTCAAAACAACCACCTCGCAGAGGAGGAACACATCACCAACATTCATAGGTCAACAAACAACTCATGTTCTTGGAAACTTTAGATTTTCCAAATCTTTCACGATTGACTAATGAACGCATACACCATTCCCATTTTTGGCCCCCCATTCCTACCAAAATTCCATCATACATTCTGAAATTTGATGGGAAACCGAGAGAAGATCTGAATAATGTGATCACTTTCCATCTATGGTGATCTTCAAACTCCTTGATGGACAACTCTATTAGATTATAAATTTTCTAGTGAACCCTTACAAGATCAACAACCAAATGGTATATAGAACTGTTTCATAATTCCTTTCACAACTTTAATTCCATGACCATGGAATTTTTGACACACTTTCAATTACCTATCCACTATGAGACTGGTATTGAGATCTTAACCTCGTTATGCAAATCAACTTCCACCCATATTTTAGATCACATCCATGAGTGGAGGCATCGCAGACAATTAATCAAAGCCAAAATCCCAAATCAATTATTAGTTGATTGGTTCACAAAGTCCCTTTTTCCACCTATATCTCAATATGTCTCCATGGGAGGCATCATCACCGAGGAAAAATCCATCAGTTGAGCCCGGTATTTAGATTCGGTATACTCTCAATATATCACATTATATGACCTGATTGCTAACGCTCATCGATCGTCGAATGATCAAACCAAACCCACACCTGGACCCCATGTCAATGGTATGATCGGTACTATTTCCATAGATATAACCGATCAGATGGCTGGGAAACATATCCAATCGACTAAAGATACTAATACTAGCGCATATGTCCATACCAACACTCCAAGAAATCCCCCTTCCCAAACCTCCGAAATTAATATGGTGCAATCAATCATGCCAAAAATCTCGCAACAATATAGAGGAAAAAATAAGGGTAATAATAATAAGAAAAAAAAACTCTTCTGAGCACTTGAGCCCTAAAACCCAAGAAAAAAAAATGGAGGGCAATATCAAGCGAAAGGCCAAATATCCCTGCATGATTTTTAAAGAGGATCATTTCGCTAAATATTGTCCTCGTCTTGCTCAAATTCATCACTATCTTGAAGGAGGCACACCCTCTTCTACACCTACAGTTTTAACAAATCCTTTCCTCCCCCCAGAAATAAGAGTTTTTCACACAAACACAAGCACCCCCACCAAGGGGCAACCTCAAGTCCCCATCAATGAATATCTTGATGGTTAAATCTGTGGCCATATCTACTAGATCCAAGAATTACGATTCTCTACCCAAGGATCCACCCTCAACTATCCCACCCAATGGCCCTATCATACTAGAGAATCCATCTCTTGAACGTTCCATATGCCCTCCAAAGGTTTTACTTCATTGAACGACACATAACCCCAACGCTTGGGCATCCCAACATTATAGTATAGTATAATATATTTCCCAATCCCCTTGTATCATGTTAGCTCTATAAGTACTACAGTCCTTCCCTATGTAGCATAAAGCCTTATTACATTTATCGATGGAATTGACCCTGCAGAATCCAATGTTATTTCCTTTGACATGAATTGCAATGAATCCCACCTATCACACCAAATATCATTACAAATCATTGTGCGGTCTCTCAATAAAAATGTTTTCCGAACAATGCTTGATAAAGGCACTGCAACATGAATCATTTCCTTGACATGTTGGAAAGATATTGTTTCTCCACAACTTATAACATCTAAAACCATCCTTAAATATTTTGACGGACATTTTTTCAAACCCCAAGAAATTATCCCATCATTACCAGTTGAACTTGCAAAAAAAATTGTTTCGATAGAAGTCAAGGTGATCGATGCCACACTCGAATATAATTTTATTTTAGGTCGCACCTGGTTTTACACCAAGAAGGTTGTTGTGTCTAGCGTCTTTCGACTTGTCAAATTTCCCCATCAAGGGAAGATCGTCACTATAGACCAACTAGACTTTTGTACATGAGATGTGCGAATCAATATTAATGTGAATGTTACTTTTGTAGGAGAGTCTTGTTCAGGATGTGAAAGCATTGGGGTAGGAATTTATCCCTCTTTAATGGGTAATTTTCCCCTCCCCCCACCATAAATCACCCCAACAGTATCCATTAATATGATCTTTGTGGTTACCAGTACACCCATCGATTACCATGACCCCTGGATAATCCCTCACCCATCAGATTTAGAATCTTATAGAGACACCATGCCACTTTCACCAGTTGACATATTCAATGATCCAATCCACAAGTGAATCTCCTGATTCTCATCATAGTCTCCTATTGGATGAGAAACTAGATCAATTTTCCTCTCTCTATTGAGTTAACCATACTTCAACATCATGTGAATTTATCAACATCATCCTTCCTTCAGAAGAAGCCATTATGGAAGTCATGACTTTGAAAGATAAACATTGGGAATATTCTCACCATCGATCCTCCTTCCTACCCTTTGGAGAGAAGAAATAAACCCAAATACAAACCCTCATTTCGATTTATATTCAAGATCCATACCTCGTACCTTCCACTTCATATACTATTATATCTGAAGGAAATTTGGGAAACATTTCGAAAACCATATCAATCAATATTTCAGTTAAACCTGGGGTCATGGAAAACATCTATATCGGTGCAGAGTTTTCCCTAGAATAAATCCAATCTTATACTTCCCTATTCAAAGAATTATGCGACATCTTCACCTAGTCTTATGAAGAGATGTCAGGAATCGACCCACGAATTGTTGTACATGAAATTAAAACATACCCTGGAGCCCAACCAGTTTGACAATGGCTCTGCCCAGTTCATCCTAGGAAAGCTGCAACAATTAAAGTAGAATTTCAAAAATTATTGAATTTTGGTTTTATTTATCCCATGCCCCTAACTAAACAGGTGTCTAACATCATACCAGTTAATAAAAAGAAGGGAACCATGTTAAGCCCTAATATTGGCTCATTACCCATTAATTGGGGCATATTAGATTAGTAATGTTATTTTATTTATGTCGACTTTAATCCATTAGTTGTAATTATACCTCCTAGTCTCCTATATATACCAAGGAGACATTTTCATTTTGAATCATCTTGTACTTGAACATTTAAGTGGGGAAAAAGGAGGTTGCCCCCTCAAAGAGGCTTATTATATGAAATTATATCTTTTTCAAGGCGTTGAGTACTTTTCCTGAGGTTTTTCTATGCTATATTGATGTTTGGTTCTTAACATATGGTATCAGAGCTCAAGGTCTTGGGGTTTCGCTGCTACATCTGAGACATTGTGGAATTTTCACTATAACTTTTTTTCTACAACTTTTCAGAAGGAACGTCTTGGAGGATATTTATTATATGGATCAATGTAAGTTCGGTTCAAAATTCATCTCTTGAGGCCTTATACTTTCGGAGATACAGCCTGTACAATATAGGGTTATGGAATCATCCTGAAATGAGTCATTGCGGAATTTCCACTATAAAAACATTTCTGTAACGTTTCAGACCCTAAAAACTAGAGGCCATTTACAAAAATTAGTAATGTATCTATGGTAAAGAGTTCAGATTCTGGGTCATATTAAATTTGTAGATACACCCTATGTAAGATAGGGTATCTGACTAGCCCTATTGACTAGTCTCAAGAAGGTGTTCCAGGTAAAAAAATCATAACTTCTTCTTAGAGTATCCAAATTGTGTGGGACTGGTTTCATTGGATCATGAACAATCTGTAGTATTTTGGGTTCAAGTTTCAGAATTTTATATCAATTATTTTGTGTGGGGCACACTATACAAGTGAGATCTCCTGGAAAGGCCAAAAATCGGCAAGTTGTGGGGAAGTTACCATATATTCCACTTGGCACATCCAATTTTGATCAGACCTGTGGCATTGCAGAGAAGAAATATCAGAGAAATACATAAGAGAAAGTTTTGTACCCATAAGGGCCAAAAATTGGGAGATACAATAGAATAAATATTGTCTAGAAAAACCACCTCAAAATCAAGGTTCAAAACTGATACTTGGCCAACATGCCACCCAAAAAGGGAACCTCTACACCAAATAAGCCTCCATAAAATCCTACTTGGACTCTTGATGAAGGTGAAGAAATGCGTAGGGACATAAATGAACTACAAAATAATATGGATTCAATGGAAGCTAAGATGGATTCAATGGAAGCTAAGTTGGATACTAA
>ML816219.1:59815-72930 GCA_009831015.1 Picea engelmannii | reverse complement strand
GGGGCATATTAGATTAGTAATGTTATTTTATTTATGTCGGCTTTAAGCCATTAGTTGTAATTATACCTCCTAGTCTCCTATATATATCAAGGAGACATTTTCATTTTGAATCATCTTGTACTTGAAAATTTAAGTGGGGTAAAAGGAGGTTTCCCCCTCAAATAGGCTTATTATATGAAATTATATCTTTTTCAAGGCGTTGAGTACTTTTCCTGAGGTTTTTCTATGCTATATTGATGTTTGGTTCTTAACAAACCATCTGAGTATGCGTTGATTATAGGGACCTCAAGAAGGCCTATCCTAAATAAAAATTTCCTACCCCTTTCATCGATTAAATTATCAATGTTTGTGCCGAATTTGAATTCTTCTCATTTATGGATGGCTTCTCTGGCTATAATCAAATTAAAATTACTCCGGAGAACCAGCACAAACCACCTTTATCTTCCCATGGGGAATTTCTGCATATCAAAAGTTACAGTTTGGTATTAAATATGTTCGTGCAACATTCCAGTGGGCCATGTATTATGCCTTTGATGATATAAAACATATCATATAGCCTTACCTAGATGATCTCCCTTCCTGTTCTCCCAAGATATCCAATCATGTAGATCACCTATTCCAAATTTTCACGCGTTGTCGATACTACAACATTCGCTTGAATCCACACAAATGCATTTTTGTTGTGGATTCTGGTCATTTACTTGGTTTCATTATATCCATGTTTTGGATAAGAGATGATCCCATTAAATTTGAGGCAATCATCAACTTTCCCCCTCCCACCTCCATAATCCAACTTCAAAGTTTGCAAGGGAAAGCAAACTTTCTTAGATGCTTCATTGCCAATTATGCTAAAATCACCTAATAGTTCATGAAAATATTAAAAAAGGGTGTACCTTTTATTTGGGATGAACATTCCCAATGATATTTTGATCATTTGAAGTAGGTTCTTACATCCACACTATTACTCAAACCCCCAAATTATAATAAATATTTCATCTTGTACCTGGAAACTTCTGGTACCACCATTGGAATGGAATTAGTCCAGACTGATGATAAACATAATGAAGATGTTATTTACTATCTTATTAAGGGATTAGTTGGTGCCTACCTTTGATATCCCAACATTGAGAAGTTTGTGCTAGAAACTATTTACATTTTCCAACGATTCCAACATTATATTCTGCTCTAAACCACCACTATTGTATATGACCTAAACCTAATGAAATATATTTTTTCATGCCAAATATTGGGGGGTAGATACTCTAAATGGATCATCCTACTACATGAATTCGATCTAGAATTCTCCATCCCTAAATCCAAAAAATCCTTGATCTTCACAGAATTAATGATCGATCTTCCCCGAGCCTTTGATGAATCTATGGTACAAGATTCATTTCCCAACGAATATTTGTTTCTCATTGACTCATCTGATCCTTGGTATGGAGACATATTGATTTATCTCCAGAACCAATTCTTTTAGCCCAATATGTTTAAAGATGATCGTCGTTTCATACACCACCAATTGCAAAAATGTATCATCGTCGGCGGTACCATTTACCATCATGGAGTAGATATGGTATTACGCTGGTGTGTCACCCATTATTAATCCAAAAGAATATTCAATGACTTCCACTCAGGAGCATGTATAGGCCATTTTTCTAGGTTAGCCACTCCCTAGAAGATATTACACATAGGGTATTTTTGGCCCACAATTTTTAAGGATTGCATAAATATGGTACAAAAATGGTACCCCTGTCAATTTTTTTCTAAAAAAATGCATGCTCACCCCAATCCTTTACATCCAGTCATCGCAGTTGTCCCATTCGCTAAATGGGGCATCGATTTCACCACATGTAAACCCGCTTATGTCATTGGTCATAATTACATTATTGTGGTCGTTGATTATTTCACAAAGTGGGAAGAATCCATGCCTACCTTTTCTAACGATGCCACGACTGCCACATTGTTCGTATTCAATCATATCATCACATGTTTGGGTGTTATTAAATCCATTATGACTAACCATGGATCACATTTCTATAATATCATGATGAAAAAATGATCTACTATGTTGGATTTTGACCAAGAACACTCATCTCCCTATTATCCTCAAGCAAATGGTCAAGTCGAATCCATCAATACGGTACTCAAAACAATGCTCCATAAAATGATAGGAAAACATAAAATGAATTATCATTTAATGTTATTCCTAGCCTCGTGTGCATATCGGAGCTCTACCAAAACTACCACTGGCTTCACACCATTCCAGCTTATTTATGGATTGGAGGCAATTTTACCCATTGACTGTGAAATCCCTTCCCTCAAGATTTCTACCGAACTCTTACTTGACACTTCCACCAAAGAAGAATGGATCCTAAATTTATCCTTCCTTGAAGAGTGATTTCGTGAAGCCATCATGGCCCATGAGTCTCACAAAAAGCGTGTCAAACATCAATACGATAAAAAAATACACCCTCGAACCTTCTCGGAAGGCGATTTAGTTTTGGTATACGACCAAGACCATGACAAGTTAGGTGCGAGTAAGTTCAAACCCTTATGGCATGGCCCCTATATAATTAAATGAGTTCTTAAAAGAGGATCATATGAGCTATTATATTATCAAGGAAACCTATTATCGTAGCCTCGCAACGGGATCTATTTGAAAAAGTACTATGCATAATCCTTGCGCTATCTAGTTCTTTTGTACCATATGTATTATAGTGTTCTATGGTTGATTTTTTTTTCCCTTTTTGTGACATTGTTTTGTCAATCTGCTTATCCTGCTTAATTTTTGAGTTGCAGATGTCGTCGTTTCCCTCACCCTATTTTGGATATGCTGATGGAGATAGTCACACCTCTCAAAATATCGCTTCCGCTTCTTGGGTAATCATTTGACCCACCAACGATGTAGTAATCTCTAGGGGCACATATCTCGGACCTGCATCGAACAATGTTCCATAATACAGTGTCAGTATTGAGCTTATGACCAAAGCATCCGCTTTGGGAACACACCACTTGATAGTAAGCTTAGATTATGAGATCGTCATTTCACACCTCAACTCGACTTATTCTATTCAACATCCTATTGTTTTTTGGAAATATTTGAGGGTACAAATCTTGGAATGATTATTTCATTTTATCTCTTATGAAGATATACCAAGAAAATTCAATTCTTCAGCTGACTTATTAGAAAATTTCATTTTGAATTGGAATCTACTTCATTAAAAAACAACACTCAACATTCATTGTATAGATCATTATACACATCATTCATCAGATATACATAAGAAAAAATATCAAATCCATATGTCCATATATATATAAAGTGTGTTCCAAAAACATCCAAAACTAGTATAACATAACAAAATTGGGCTATATTCCCATACATATGCAAAACATATATGCATCAAATTCCATCAAACTAAAAAGCACAAGTCATCACGAGGATCCCTATAGTCATTATAGAAAATCACATCACTTGTGACCTTCCACAGAAAACACCTGAAGCGATTCCCCACATCCACTATGTCTCTCTGCATACATTGAGGTATGTCATCCATATGTGGCATTGGAATCCCAATAGTCAACCGCTCAAGATCTTCCTTGAGATCCTCTAAAAGATCTGCATCAGCTCCTCTACCATGTTGTTCTCTGGAAACACCTAGTTTATCTCCTCACCTATACGACATGCCCACCAAACTTATTGGTTCACAATATACACATCAAAAACTATTTGTTATGTTACACACAAAAACATTTATATATAAAAAAATCACAAAAAAATAAAAAATACCAAAAAATAGTGCAAATTTATCTTTCTTACCAAGCTCATCGTTGAAACCTTTTCCCTCAGGGAGAACCATATAAGTATCATCACGATATTCAACTCCATGATATGTATAATCATCCAATACCACTATCTGTCTACCCCACCATTGGAAAAAAAATTCATCAAACTGAAATTGTGTTCCTCCCCCGAGTCGTGACAACATATATGTCCATTTCTTCATTGTCATATCCCTGACCCCAACATATGGCACCACATCCCATGGAATTGATGTAGGAACCCACTCAAATAAGAAAGAGAACAATATGGATCCATATAAAAATTGTTTATGATGTCCCAACCTGCATTTGGTCAATTTCTCCTTCATATTCTCCAGAACTGTTGCACACCAATTATACACCGTCGGAGATATACACATCACTACGTAATCCACCTAGTTCCTTGAATCCAAGTGATTCTAGGTACTCTTGTCTAACGATGAAAAACATAATGTGTAAGGTAAGGTCCATCACCTGACCGATTGGAAAATTATTGTTTATCTTCTGCATCCTAGGGTGACAATAGCACGCCACATAATCTTCTACTCATTTTGCACCTCCCCTTTTTCCACCCACCAACACCATTATCACACCATGACACGACAACCCCATTAGGAAGTACATATATTCCATTTATAATGTCAATATTTGATTCTGTATAATGAATTTTCTCCTTTCCAAATCCCACATATTCACCAAATTATGTAGCATAGCCAGTTGGGCCTGCATGCTTTGACACAAGAAAAACTTTAATAACCCACAATTTCTCAAAGCATCAAGAGTGGGAGGATCATCCATAGAATCATTTTCATTTAACTCATGCTCACATTCCCTCCACTCCAATATTGTGCCCAAACCTACCAAAGACACCACAAAATTCTATTAGAACCCAATCATCAAAGCAAATTCATGAAAATTTTGCAAAAAATGGCAAAATTTCACTTGGACGCACCCCTCTTTGGCACACAGAGAGGTGGGTCGCGAGCATTTTTCTCGGTTTCTCCTAAGATATGTCTAAGGATATATTGGTCACTTTATCCTACATAACACAGAGTGACCAAAAATTTCGTTCGTCCCCCTAAATAAGCCCAGGAACGTCCATGCACTTTCCCAAAATTTGAAAATTGCCCCAAACAAAAACATGAATGAAATGCAAAACTGAAACATGGGTTTTTTAAGTTGGGATCCAACCTCTTACTTGGTGCCTGAAGGTTGCAAGATCCATGGCTCCAATATCCTCAATCGTTACTCCAAATTTTTTCAAGAAAAGGGCTCCTCAAGTTTTCACAAAGGTAAATAGGTAAAATGAGGTAAAAACTCCCATTTTACTCTATATGTGGCTTCATTTTAAGCCTTTTCACACTAGAACTAGCTCCTTTTCTTCATATTTTGAAAATTTATCTTTATTATTGCTCTTGGAACCACATACTAATCCATTTTTTTTCAGGAACACTATCAATATAAACTATGGGACCATTCTACAGAGTTTTCTTTAAGCTCTTTTTAGACTCCTTAAATAAGAAAAGATCATCGAGTATTCTTTTCTTTTCACACTCATTTTATGGATTTGAAAAGACGTCCACCTAGTATACGTTTAGCCATTTTTCATTCCATATGGACTATTTCTGAAAAATGACCTCATCAAGAGAACTCTTTAAGCTCTTTTCAAACTCATTAAAAATGAAAAGATTGTCGAGCAATCTTGTTGTGTTTCATGCTCGTTAAAGTGAATTAGAAAGAATGTTTGTTGAGCGATAGTTTATCTCTTTTTTGGTCTCATTAGACTATTTATGAAAAAGGAACACCATATCCATTGTGGTTAGGAGAGTTCTCCTATGTACCATTTTATACTTTTTCGAACCCCGAAGACTAACTTTATGAAAAAGTTCCTTATGGATTTTCCTTTACGACCTTTTCAGACTCTCTAAAAATGAAAATTCCATCGCGTTTACCTTCTTTGGACTCGTTAAAATTTACATTGAAGGACCCACACATGGGACATAACCCCTCCTTCCTCAGGTTTGTTAATAAAATGTCGAGGGACTCATCGCCATATGAGCTATATCAAGCATATGTTATCCTCCTTAAGCTCGTAAAACAAGAAAGAGGTACTCACCAATCATGGTGGGGAATATTTAGAGGGTTTTTCCATCTTTTTATCTTCATTACCTGGCAACTATCACTACTTTGAGTCGCCTTTAAATAAATCACTTGTCGGGTCATCCATTATCTCTCATTGACCATCATTTCCATCATTGTGTCATGTTCCATTCATTGGTACATGACCCGTTATTATGGTATTCATCTGAGATAATGTTGTCGAGTCAAGCCATTTTTCATGGATACTTGTTCAATGGAAGTTTCCCTGCGTCAGCCTCCTGTAGCCCATTTTTGCCTCTTTCTCACTGCCATCCTTGTGTCAGTTGTGCTCCATTATTATGATCTTCACACCATCTATCCTTAAATTTTTCATGTTGATTAATGAGGGATAGATCAAAGCCCTCCTTCAACGTATTTCACCCTGTTGACTATAGCTCATTATCTAGGATTGAAATCTAGAAACCCATCAATACCCTAGGACTTGCACACATCAGTGGCAAGTCTCCTTTCATTTTGACACTAGATTTACCTTATCGACTCTTTTTGAATGAATATACGAGTGTTCTAAATCAACTAATTTATTCACACTTTTTATATTGTACTCGATATCTTGGGTTCCATCATCATCATCGGTAGATTCCCTCGTGTCTGTTAACGATATACATTAACGCCCAGTAATTAGACAGTTTCTATCATCCTTGACTTCAAATTCTTTATTCACATGTCATATATTCATAACATCTAGAGGTAATATGAAGAACTTGGGAAAGATCCCATTCATGTTCGATGTTTTTCCTTCCCAAGCTATGATCGAGAATATTTATGAGCACTTCACAGATTTCTCTATTCTTGAGTCATCTCACTGATTTGTATGTTGTGACATAGATCCACATTTTTACTTGGTCGTGGCTATGATTTCACTTGCATATTGCATGGATCCACCGTATATATTCTCATGGTCATGCCCTAGTCAGTTGCGTCATGGATCCATAGTGTAATTATGGCGGCCATGATGTTATCTATTTTACCAAGCATGGGTATGTCCGCATCGAGGATGTTTTCTTTGTAGAACTAACGATGTTGTCTTCCAAGTTTCCTTTTCCCAAAACTCTGTGACTTTTATTGATAAAGTATTTCAGCCATCAGACACCTATTTTGACCTAACACATTAGGGGGCATTTGTTATAGAGTTATTAACCCCCTAACTGTTGAGCCATCATCTCCCAAGAGGTCACCTATCCAATTCAACATCTTTCAACACTTATTCCCTAAGTTTCTAGCCTAATTTCCACTTGGTCATTGTTTTCCCTCATTAAGGGTGAAACCAAGAGGGTAGGTCACCCTTTGTGTCCTACCATGGAGTGACCGATCACTCTGTCTGTGTGTCTAGGGAGCGATCAAGCCAAGGAACCCCCATTTTTGGAATTGGTTTCAATGGATGAGACCTACCACTGATTTCTCAGGGTGTAGCCTTGATAAGGCTTCCATTATGATATCCAGTATATTATTCTAATAACCATATGGTCTTATCCCTAAATCTCTATTAAAACCAATCCATTCCCATGGGAAGGGAGATGAAAGAGCTAGTAAATGTATGTTGTTAGTTTGGCTACTAGATTTTGGCAAGGAACTTGGAAAGAGAATGTTGCATCAACTTCTCCATTTGTAAGTTGTAATGTTGCTTCAGTAATTAATAGAAGGTCTACTAAACATTTCTCTATATTCAATTATCTATTTTCTTGCATGTATTCGTTTGGATAAACTTAATTGAGTTATGTGTTATAATGTATTAGTAGATTCATCATTGGTTTGTATGAACCTACTTTGATATTAGAAAGGATGTTTTTTTATTGTGTGCAGATCACTGTCTCTTGGAGCAGGATCTTCACACAAGAAACCAACTAGGAGCATGCAGGGACAACCTTCATAAATCCTATATTCTTCCTCATTACAAAGACTCCTAGTTATCTTTTTCATATAGATCAAATATTGAAACTCCCATATATTACATCTCTATCTATGTCTTAGGTATAGGAATAACCTAAGGGAGCTCAGCTCCTACAGGGCTCAAAATCGCTACAATAGGGACCCCACCCTTTTTATTAGGAAAGAAAAGGAGACTGACATGACACAATTCATGATCCATTTCAGCATATCCAAGACAAAACCAATCTGTAGGAGTAATACCTGAACCAATCATATTCTTGAGATAGGTCAATATTTAGAATTGAATTAACTCTCTTTTGAGTTGTGATGGTGTGTAGGCCCTCTTGGGAAGAGACAATGGTCTCATGAAAGAGGTGACCTTTTAGGAAGATAAATTATTTAGGAATAATAAAATTAGAGAGAAAGTTCTTCATCCTAACGTCCATAATCTTCGCAATAATTTTATAAATACAATTATGTAGAGCTATGGGGGGGAATTTGGTAAAGGATGAAGGATGATAAAGTTTTTTGAATGATATAAATAAAGGTAGAGTTGAGGCTGGGGAGTAGTTTACATGATTTCCTTACCTCCTCCACTACTCCAAGTACACAATCACCCATGTCTTCAAAAAATTCCTCATATAACTTGGTTGTCCATCCATTAGGACCCTGTATTTTTTCCTTTTTAAATGATGCAATGATCACCTGCAGTTTCTCCTTTGAGACTTCATGGAATAGGTTCTTTTCATCATCTTCTACAATCATCCTAGGAAATAGTGCAATCATTCGAAGCATCTCTCCCATCTTGATTTGTGAATTTTCCTTGAATAGCCCTTGAAAGTGCTCAAACCCTAAGAATGCATGCTCCTTAAAACCGCAATTCTAAACTCCATTTTCATATCTCAATTCCCATATAGTATTGTAGTATCTTCTATACTTGGAAACATTTTCAAAGTACTTTTTGTTATGATAAACAACAAGAAGCCATAAATCCCAACTTTTTAAACACCAGAATTTATCCTTCTTAAGAAGTATTAAGCTCCTTGGAGATTCCAACTCTTGACATTTCTCCTACTCCAAAGAATACCATTTTGCATACTTAAATTTCTCATACAATGTTTCCAGCTCTCACTTAGTAATACGAAGGTCTGAATCAAGAGCTCGACAATGGTTAGAACCCAAATTTGATACAATCACCTTTAGATTTTTACGAGCTTAAGAAAATTGGGAGCTTGTCAATTAGGTCGAAGTGTGTCCAGTGATCCTGCACTAGGTCCATGAACTCATCAATCTATGTACAAATATAATTGTATTTAAAAGGTGCACCAGGCTTGTCCAAGGAAAAATCCAATTCCAACATTATCTAGAAAAGGTATGATATCCTTAATTTATCAACCCATGAGTAGTAAATCCCAACTTCCTGTAATAGTGAATGGTGCACTATAAAATGGTCTATCCATTTACTTATCCCCTCAACCACTACTCTATTGTTGCAGCATGTCGAGATAATTTTAATCGACTCAACATTGATCAATCATGTCTCTTCAAATTGGAGATACAAGAAAAATTTGGAGAGCTTGTCCTCACATGTCATTTCCCCCCATTAAACATCCCTGTACAAGATAAAATTCATGTCACCACCATAGACAACATTCCATTCATGAAATATGTTGAGATAAAAAAATTGGCTCCAAAAATATTCACTATCCCCATATGGTCCGTAAATATTCAAAAAATTGATATCCCTATCTAGTTCTTTGCAATGCAGTTCCTGGATTAGTCCTAAAAAAATAACATAAAAATTATAAGACTACAAATTGAAGATAAACATGTAATAAAACCACCCAAATTTCCTTCTTCATCTATGCCCATGCTTGCCAAGTGAAAATTTAATTAACTCTGCAATGTTAACCTCACACACATCTATAGTCTCTTGTATAAATAAAAAAATACAAAATTTCGACCATAATGAACCTATTTAGAGAGGGATTCTTATCTCTCCTCACTAGCCCCATGATGTTGACCGACAATTTTTTCATGGGGAAACCTTTTTATGGGCTTCTCTCGCTCTAAAAAACCTATAAATAAGGTGTTGTCGCCCCTTTGAAACTTCATGACTTTCCCTCTCTTGCACATGCTTTAGGGTTGACTTTCAACCTGGGTTTGTGCAACCCTAGGAAAACAAATCATCATATCCCAGGTGTCCTGTAATGGATGGTTCTATTATAATATGAAATATGTGTGCTTGTTTTACCATTAACAATACCCTTGTCACCAAACCATAGGTCAAAGCCACCCTATGAGTACCTTAACCTTGACAGAGAATCATTATGAAAGAAAAACCTAGGCTAGATATCCAAACAAAGGGTAGCACACCTTTCCCCAAGGATAGCGCACCAACAAGAGATGAGAATATAGTCCAAACCCTAGCCAAGAGATATTCCAAGCCAAATGTGATCTGCTAGCTGCAACAGTTGCAATGAAATCTCTCCTCAAACTTATGCACAAGACTGGGCACTGCAGTGCACACAAGACTGGGCACTGCAATTCTGAGACTACCTGCTAGAATAATAATTGGCCTCCTATATTTATACTAATTCTGGCTAACTACCTAGGCCGAGTTCTCATTCTAGATATCTGTCTATTCAGTATATATTATTATTTCTTGCTGACTTCTTCTCTTGGAGGATAATAATCTAATAGAAATTATCTTCTTGAGCTGACAAGTCTTCCAGGGTTATCAGCCAACTCATTAGGGTTTTGTCTTGCTTCCTGGAGTATTATATCCTTGTCAGGTTTACACATGGATGTAAATACCTCCCGCAACTACCATAATATCAACACTCCCTCCTAGCTAGGGAGGTATTACATGTAATGGTCTTAAGCACAAAAACATACCATTCACTCGGTAGCATCAACATAGTTATATAGACTAGATCATGACTAGATCATGAGAACCATCATCATCATCAACTGCATCATCTCTCGAAACCATACTCTATATGAGTAATCAAATATGATGCTCACTCCACAGAGTGATACAAGAGAGATTCTTCTAATCTAGAAGAGTAGATGTTCTGAACCATTTTCTGTCTGGAAAATCTTTGTTCATCATTCATCCAGTTGATAATTATTTTCAATAAACTGTTGATAGTCTTCAAGGTAATCAAAACAAAATAGAACACAATTGTGTCTATCCATAGTAGTACATAACTACAATCCAGTGGTACACTACCACACCAAGTAACACACAAGTACTTGATCAACAACGTATAGTCACGAACAATGGAACACATCCACCACAGTAGTATACATCTACTGTCATACAGTCTTCATAAAAATCATTTGATACCAACCTGCACAGAAACAATGTTATGATATAAATTGAATCATATGGGTTAATGTTTCACTCACATCTGTAAGATCTAAAAGAATATCTTCCCTTAGAGTAGAACAATGAGATATCTAGACTATTCTTCTCAAGCAAGGAAGAATAATTGCCCTGTATTCTGAACTTGGACCATTCCCCACCATGGGCCATTCTTCCTACACTAATCAAAGTGCACCCTGGAGAGAATTTATAAAACCCAAGGAATGCATGTCCCTGATTGCTGATCCTGGACCATTCCCCACCCTGGGCCATTCCTCCTACACTAATCAAAGTGCACCCTGGAGAGAATGTATAAACCCTAAGGAATGATTGTCCGGACCATTTCATTTGTTAACCACAAGAGGAAAATATTGTCCTGTATCAACCTCCAAAATGGACCATTCCTCATGTTAACCACAATGAGAAATCATTGTCCGGCGAAGTGGGCCAGTCTTCTTGAGTAACCCTCAAAAACAGAGACTACCCTAGACCACTCCCCATGTTAACCACAATGGGAAGTCATTGTCTATGATACATCAGCAATTTGGACCATTTCCCATGTTAACCACGATGGGAAATCGTTTTCCATCAGAAATCACAATCCACTTTCCGAACAGGAAAGCATCTGTCCAAGATGGACTATTTTTCAATCTTGAAAATGAATGTCCTCAATAATATTTTCAGTGCTCCCTCCCAACCTGGGAGTCATCTCTTCCTTTTTCAATAAGGAAGTCGTATCCATGAGATCAAAATTGAGTACACAAACTCTTTCATCTTGGATAGAATATTTACCAAAATGTTTGTTTATCTGCTCATATGTGGAAATATGTATTGGAGAACCACTATCTCCTTTCTGGACTTCATCACGAATAATGTAATGCTTGATTTTAAATGTACTTTAGTCTGGAACACTGATTTTCTGTGAAGGCTTCATATAACTCTGAATAATAGAGTATATCATTGTTGGAAAACTGGAACATATCCATGTGGCACTTCTTCTGTCATCATGAGATCTGAACTACTGCGTAATCATATTGATGTTATAGGAAATCTTCACCATGCTTATGTTGTGCATTGGAGGTTCTCTACCAAGTTATCTTCTTCTATCTGCATACAAGGGTCTCTTTCTGGTATGCCTCAAATTCTTGATATTTCTCTTCATACTCTCTTTATTCAATTTCTCTAGAGAACATTATTTGAATTCATCTGATATAGAACTTCAACTCATGGATGTTGCGGATGATATAATGACTCATGTAGAGATAAGTTTGGTTTACTAGAATAAGTAATCATCATAGACTTCTCCCTCCATCTGGGAGAACCCCTAGCTAGAGAGTGACCACGACTTGATGGGGGGCCCACCAGCAGTCTGGTAACTCTCTTCATGTTTATTTATGCATTTCTTAATTTAATTGCTCTCTTTTTATTTTCTGTACATGCATGTTTTTATTATGCTAACTAGTTTGTTGTAGCTTAATTGTTTTAATTGTTTTGCAGGTTAGATGTTGATACAGATTAGCATGTGTTGATTTTATAGCTTAGAAAAGGTCCTGCAAGACTCCATACTAACCCCAATTCTTTATATTAACCTCATGTGCATGTAGATGTTAAACTATGCTTCGAGTTATGGTTTTCTAATCAAGCTAAAACAAAGTTTTTATTAGATTAGAACATAGATTTTTATTTGGGATTTCTTTGACAAGGATTGATGGATAGATAGAATTAATCCCAGTTTTTTATTACAAGCTTAATAATTTCAATTTCATATAGATCTCATTTAATTAGTTGTTGGTTAATGTAGTTGTTAGTTTGCTTTTCAATATCATAGTTTAATTTATGTTTTCAAGCACTTTCTTATTGTAGTTTGAACTTTGAATTATTAGAGTAGACATAG